>JAAGNO010020615.1:29460-63618 GCA_033439905.1 Ceryle rudis | reverse complement strand
TTCTGCTTTGACAGCAAAGCTGGGATTTTGTTTTTAAAACATGTTTTACAAAGAATATTTGTTAGATGCCTTTGTGAATAGTGTGTGCATGTCTGCTTTCATAATATAATGTCTTTGGCTAAAGTACTAGTTTTCAAGGAAAACAAAAATAATTATTAGTTTACCTTTAATGTGGACATTGGGAAAAAAATTAAACAGTGGATAGAGATTACTACTTTTAATATGTTTTCCTTTGGTGTCAATTATTTCAAATCCAAGTTTCAGTTATTTCTATAAAAGTGTGGTAGTCATTTAGACCATGAATACCCTTAAAGAGATCAAAGACTACCAGAAGATTGATACATGCTGCAAAAATATATTATTTTTCTTTCACTTATTCTTTACAGGCTTTCAAAGCAAAAGTCAGCAGAGCCTACTCCCAGCATTAAAAGTGAACAGTTTTGCCTCTTTAACTCTTTGGATTTTAGATTAGACCAAAACCACTGCAACATAAGATAAACTGCCTACAGGTAAGAAGCCTGAGAACATAGAAACCTATTTTCAGACAAGAAATTTAAATTTAATGATATACTGAAATGATATTTGGCTCACCAGTGGGGATAAAAGAGGTTGTTTAAGCTCTGGACTCTGCTGAGATCTGAGATTTGGTTCTGAGCCTTCAGAAAACTCAAGTCCTCGGAGATTTGCTTCCCTTATGACAAAAATACCTCCTGTCTTAGCATAGAATAAGCACAGCAATGTCAGAACTCCATCAGGTTATCATTGTCACCAACATTAGCACCTGTAGTTTTCAGGATGATAATGGTGATCCTCAGCATTCTCTGTTTCTGAAGTCTATAAATTGTGTGTCTGAATGCTTAAAAATCAGTAGTCACTTTTAAAGACCTGGTTGCAATTTGTATGCATGAACTGCATGTTTGCTGCATGCAGCTGATGCTGCATGTAGGTAAAAGTTGTCTCTCTGTCAAGGACTTTACAAACCAGTTGTTATCTACCCAGGCAAACGAAGAGGCAAACAAAGCAGTTAAAGATTTGTAAAATATTGCTTATCAATTTAGTTAGGTCTTTTGATGACTATTAGTACATATAAAGGAAGCAATAAATACGTACATGATGTCTAGGGCAAGATGACCGTCCTTGAAATAGTCAGAGTGATTAGTTAAGGAACTTCTCTGACCTTGAAGGAGAAACATCCTGAACCATATGTACTTAGAGATTATACTGTTTTGCCTAGTTTGGTACTGTCAGCTAAACAATAATTAGTGCTATCCTTACATGAACTAGCCTCATTATAATATTAAAGATCACACCCAGAGGACAGTAGACCCCAGCCCAGGTGAAGACCCTTCCTTAGAAAGCAGGTATAGTATGAATAGGTAATTGTGTAACCATATGTAAATTACTGACCAATCAGTGTTAGTAGGAAGCTCTTGGAAACTTCCCAGTTGATAACTTTGTGTATAAAAGAAGCTTTGAAAAGTGCCTACCTAGGTTTGCTAGCTTTGTGGGAAACCACCCAGCACCCAGACTTGCACAACTTTGGATTAGAACAGTATCTTGTCTCAGTGTGTGAGATTGGCTCATTGTACACCAGGTACACTACCCTGCTTTTTGGGATAACGCACACAGTGTTTAGATAAAACAGGTATAATATGCCAATTGATGATACAGCTATAGGCTGCAGAAATGTTTCTGAGAGAGACACAGAAGAAAAAGGTAGCATGGAAGATATATACTCATAAAGGATTAAACAGATGAGAAGAGGTCACTTGATAAAGGAGGAAAAAGAACAAATCCAGTAAGTCTGAAGATGTACTGCACAGGGAAAAGAAGCCACTAAGTTCTGCACAAGTAAGATTGTGCAGATCTTAGGAAACCTTTGAATGCTTGTAAACCCTGTTTCCTGAAGAAATTTTAAATAGGGGTTATGAACAGCAAAAATTATTGGAAAATATTTCATTCAGTAGCTAAAAATATACTTTATATATCAGTGGTAGGTTTAAGGCTTCCTTTTTGTTTGAATCTATCATTGCAGTTGTCAAATGGAACAGTTGATACTGAACCTTACCCTGAAACTTCCAAAGACAATAATGCAATATATTCCATTTCCTTCTTTCACAAACATCTTTGATATATGTCATTTTTACTGCAGTTACTGCAAGATTCAAGAATCTGTATAGTGAGAATATCCTTCCTTTCTGACAAACTGGACCAGCTCCTGTCTATTGCTTCATCCAGTCTTGTAAAATCCTATTAGCATAGCATTTCTAGCAGCCTGGTCTTCTACAGAATTGCTGTTCCACAAGACATCTCAGCATTTTAAAACATTATTATCTAATTTAGGAGAGGAAATTTAACTATGAAATTTCCTAGGTTCTCCAGTTATTCAAGGAAAGGGAAGAAAAAGTCTTCTCATACTCCTTAGGCAGTAATGTGAAAATATAGGCAGGCTCCAAGGTGACCTTTCTAAAGGACTATCCTTAAGATGATGGTTCTGTTGCAGAATCAGCATTTCTTTTTGAAATGAACTCATTGAAAAGTTTTAAGGTAATAAACAGATGTATCAGAAAGTTTTTTCTCAGACTGAGACCTGATTTTTGTTATAGATGCAGAAAGCAAGCATGTATATGCTCACAGCTGGTTGACTGGAAAACTTAGCTAAGCTAACAGAAGATCAGTTTCAAACCCATAATCACTCTAGGCCAGCACAGTATCAAGCAAACCTTAAACATCTACACCACTAACCAGTGTTCTGTCCCAGATTGTCTCACTCTGCAAAATGATACATCTTTATGTACTACTTTGGCTCTGACATGATCTGAAGTTTTCTTTTCACCAGTTCTGTCTAATCTTACTAGAACTTTTTAAAAAAAAATAATTTAGAAAGTTTAGTTGTTTATGAAGAAAAATATAAAGGGAAAAAAACAGGTATCATTTTGCTGCACACAGATTGCAAATTCAGAGTAAGCAATTTTATAAAGCACAAAAGAAACTCCTACCCCCTCAGCATGCCTCTATTCAAGAGCAATGACTTCCTACATAATCTGCCATCTGGAGAGCAAAAAGATGAAGACAGTGTGAAAAAGATCTCATTCAAACTATACTAGAAGATGCTAGAGATTGGATTTGTTTTTCCCAACTTCATTCATCTGTTTAAAAAAAAAAAAGTGTCTAAACAAAGCTACTATCTGGTCCCCCTCTATAATCAAGAGATAAAAAAGATTCCAGAGTGATTCACCCTGTGTCTCACAAACACCTTTAGTTGGAAATGTTTTGAGTTTTGGTGAGATGTGCATTTTCTGCATGCAACAAAAATCTTAAGGGAAGACTGTGACTGCTAAGGCGTAACTGTCTCTTCAGTTGTCTGAAAGTAATGCAGCTCAGCATCACTCCTGAAAAATATATCAGCTGATACTATCAGTTACTCTCCCGTGTGTGGAAATTCTCCAGAGAGAATCCAGTGATACTCACACAGATCTTTTAATGGACGTGCATTTGTATATGCATTTGACTTTTCTTTTTAAATTGCTTCCTGGGTTGTCCATGTACATAATTAGCCATAAAAATATATCCTTGGGAAAATAAATTAGTAATAATGCCAGGTAAACATAAACATATTTACATAATGTAAAGGCACTCTCTGCTGACTCTGTGATATCTAAAAGCTAAAGACAGCTCTACTGTTTCTGCTCTGAGCCACAATACACAAAGGAGTTTGAAAATACAGCTATTCAGATGGCTGGAGGAAGTGACTTTCTGAAGGTTCACATCACTGGAGTTTGCACTCAGTGTGTCATTGGGCAAAATTCATTTCATACTCATGCTGAATATCTTCTTTATGATGTCACAAGCATTAAGATCCTTCCCCTCCCACTACAGAATCAAGGCACGTACTTCTATATCACTTTCAACATGCTTTTGAAAACCTCATTAAATCAGAGAAGGGGACATTCAATACCCATGAGGAGATAGTGTACCTTAAAGCAACAATTCATTAAGTAATCTTTATGTATAAATGTCATTAGTTTCCATTTCTTTCAGATGTTCCCCTTAGCCAACAGAACAAGTACAGTTTTCAATTTCCTAACATCATTCAGAGGCATTAATTCACCCATTTGTTATGATACATATATAGTTCTATGATGGTTGAATTCAAAGGCTGAGAGTTGATGTAGGAACTCTAAATAGGTGTTTTCAATAATCACACAGCTTACAGCAGGAGTAAACAATATGTGACAAATTGGCCTACTAGCACTCCTATGACTGTCAAAGCTAGATTCAAATAAGCACTTTGGTGTCTAGTAAACTTATTTGAAGTAAAACCCAATCGAATGTAGAAACTCTTGAGGAATATTTACCATTTGGTCACTTGGTTTTACAGACATTAGTAAGAAAGTTGTGTCATTTTCTCTTATCATGTGCTTTTAGGCTCCAAATTACATGGGTGACTGACTGAGTCCTTCCATAGATACATAATCCTGACAAAATGCTTTCTGTTGCTATGTTTTTAGCACACATGTCTACTTGTCAGTCTCAGTCCCTGTTGCTATGTTATCATAGCTATTCTGTTTCAAATGGTTCATCATCTTTGCCATTGTCAGGGTCAATGGTGTATCCTTGCTAGGGAAGCACATGGATTGGATCTAGCTCAAATGGAGTTAATTTTCTTCACAGCAGCCTGGATGTTGCTGGACTTTGGATTTGTGGCTAAAAGAGCATTGATAATACACCAGTGTTTTGGCTATTGCAGAACAGTTCCTGTACAACGATCAAGGCTCTTTCTCACTGTGAGCCAGCAAATAGGCAAGGGTTGGGCATGAAATTGGCAGGGGACACAACTGGGACAGCTGACTCAAATTGGCCAAAGGGATATTCCCCACCAAATAACATCAAGCTTGATGATAAAAATAGGAAATGAGATGAGGGGGTATTGACCAGGAGGGGTGAAGGAGGTAGTTTTCATAGAATCATTGAACGCTTTGGGTTGGAAGAGGCCTTTAAAGGTCATCTAGTCTAACCCCCCGAAGTAAGCAGGGGCATCTTCCACTAGATCAGGTTTCTCAGAGCCCCATTCAACCTGACCTTCACTGTTCCCAGGAATGGGCCATCTTCCACGTCTCTGGGCAACCTGTTCCACTATTTCACCACCCTCAACGTAAAAATGTTCTTCCTTATTTCTAGTCAAATCTATGCTTATTTAGTTTAGAGTCATTACCCCTTTTTCTTTCACAGTAGGTTCTGCTAAAAAGATTGTCCACATCTTTCTTATAAGCCCCCTTTAAGTGCTGAAAAGCCACAATAAGGTCTCCCCTGAGCCTTCTTGTCTCCAGGCTGAACAACCCCAACTCTTTCAGCTTTTCCTCGTAGGAGAGGTGTTCCAGACCTCTGATCATTTTTGTGGTCCTCCTCTGAACCTGCTCCAACAGGTCCATGTCCTTCTTGTACTGAGGGTTCCAGAGCTGGACACAGTACTCCAGGTGGAGTTTCACCAGAGCAGAGTAGAGGGGCAGAATCACCTCCCTTGACGTGTCAGCCACCCTGATTTTGATGCAGACCAGGATATGGTTGGCCTTCTAGGCTGCAAGCATACTTTGCCAGCTCATGTCCAGCTTTTCATCCACCAGGATTTCCAACTCCTTTTCTGCAGGACTGCTTTCAATCGTATAATCTCCCAGCCTGTATTGATACCAAAGTTTGTTATTGATACCAAAAATTGCTCTGACCCAGGTGCAGGACCTTGTACTTGGCCTTGTTGAACCTTATGAGGTTCACACAGACCGACTTCCCAAGCTTGTCTAGGTCCCACAGAATGGCATCCTGTCCTGCAGGTGTGTCAACTACACCACTCAGCTTGGTGTAATCTGCAAACTTGCTAAGGATACACTCAATCCTATTGTCTGTGTTATTGATGAAGATATTAAACAGCACTGGTCCCAGCATGGACCCCTGAGGGGCATGTCACTGATCTCCATCTGGGTATCAAGCCGTTGACCAATACCCTCTGGATGTGAACATCCAACCAATACCTTATGCACTGAACAGTTCACCCATCAGATCCGTATCTCTCCAATTTAGAGAAAAGAATGTGATGGGGAAACAAGTTGAAGGCCTTATAGAAATCAATGTAGAATACATCCATTACACTTCCCTCATCCACTGATGTAGTCACTCCATCATAGAAGGCCATTAGGTGGGTCAAGCAGGACTTGCCCTTGATGAAGCCATGCTGGCTTGACCTCCTAAAGCTATGCTAAAGAAGGATCTGCTTCTTGATCTTCCCAGGCACAGAGTTGAGGCTGACAGGTAAGTAGTTCCCAGGGTCCTCCTTTCTACCCTTTTTAAAAATTGGTGCAATGTTTCCTTTTTTTCCAGTCACCAGGAACTTCACTTGACTGCCAGGACTTTTCAGCTATCATGGGGAGTGGCTTGGCAACTACACCAGCCAATTCCCTCAGGACTCTGGGAAGCATTTATCAGGTCCCATAGACTTACATATATTCAGGTTCCTCAAGTGGTTGCATACCTGATCTTCTCTTACAGTGGGAGGGACTTTGCCTCCCTGGTCCCTGTCTTGCAGTCCATCAGCTCAGAAGGTGTGAGAAGTTTCCATTGAAGACTGAGAAGGCTTCAGCCTTCTCCTTGTCTGTGGTTACCAGTTTGCCACTCTTGCTTATCTTGACTTGCTTATCTTGACTTTCCTTTTCTGCCTGACGTACCTATAGAAGCCTTTCTTATTTTTCTTTGCCAAGGTCAGCTCCAGACAAATCTTGGCCTTCCCCATCCCATCCCACACAATTGTGTGACATCTCTGTACTCTTTCCAGAATATCTGTCTCTGCTTCCACTGCCTGTGCATTTCCTTCTCGACCTTTAGTTTGACCAACAGGTCTCAGACATGCTGGTCTCTGGCCTTCCTTGCCTGATTTCTTACACCTGGGGATTGAGAACTCTTGCACTCTATGGAAAGCACTCTTAAAGGTCTGCCAGCTCTGTTCTGTTCCATTGTCCCTTAGGGCCCTTTCCTAGGTTGTCCTTTTGACTAACTCTTTGAAGAGCTGGAATTTTGTTTTCCTAAAATTCAGGGTCCTGGCTTTACTTCTTGCCTGACCCATATCCCTCTGGACAGTGAACTCTACCAGTGTGTGATCACTGCAAGGTGGTGGCTGCTTGGGAATCAGCCTGCTTGTGGAAGAAAGTAATTGCCATTGCATCATATGGGGCATTTGTGTTTTGGTTTTTTTTTTCTTTCTTGCCTTCACTTATTAAACTGTCTTTATCTTTACCCATGAGTCTTCTTGCTTTTGTACTTCCTGTTCTCTTCTCCATCCCTTTGTGAGGAGTGGAAGCGAACAGCTGTGTGACCGTTGTGTGGCCAGTACTGACCCACCACAGTAAGTCAAAGTTAGCATGGTGCAGCTGTTCAGAGATCTAGTTAACTGAGCTTTCTATGATCTAAATCAAGAAGTTTTGTGTTGTGTGTGACTTCCCCTATAACACCAAAGTGTCAAAGTCTGAAAGGCACTCACTATTCAATCTGACCCTATTCTAGTGTCTTCCTGGCTCTGCAAAAATTCTTCCAATATGAAAGCTGATGTCCAACAAAAATAAAATAAACTTGATGTCTGAGATTTACTTATAGGTAATTCAAAGGAGTATTTTCCCCAAAGTGAATTTTGTACACACATTTGCTCTTTTAAGAACATGCGAGGCAGGTGCTAGATGCCTTCCTCATCCGGATAAGTGAGAAACATCTGAAATCTTGCTTCTGTAGCACTGCAGTATTTCACAACCTGTTTCTGTTCTTATCTGGAAGCTTTTTGCTGTCACCTTGTGAAAAGCATCTCAGTAGAGGTGTGAGAGCTTTCCAGAGGCTGTAACAACAACAGGATTAGGACATGATTAACTTCTGTAGGATATGTGTCAAACCTTGAGTAAAGACTAGGAAATGGATCTGTGTTTGTTCTTTAAATCTGACATACTGCAACTCAGACTTCTTATTGCCATGGTCAGACTACTGACTCATATGTTTTATTCCCAGTTATCTAAAAGACTTCTGAATCACACGTTAGTATGGACATTCAAATTCATTAATACAGGTAAGAAAACTACAGGTGCAAGCAGCTACATTATCATGCACCTATCAAGTTATGAGCATTCTGAGATATTACATTAGCTGTATATTTTTATATTTTGTCCTTGTACTGAATGTTCAAAGCTATTTGTTTTATTTAAATCTGCACTTGAAAAATGAACTCAAAATGATCAGTTGGAAAGATTACCACCATAACCTGTTATTCCTTAGCTAAATGTACAAGACTCAGATAAATTACTTGCCTCCTTGCATTTGTCACTGTGTCTGACAGCTTGCTCATATATCCATTTGTGATTATGCATTGATTTTAATGATGAATAAAATATATAAATGCTAAGATAAGAACAGAAAACCTACTGTTTCAACATTCTTCCTTATAATAGATTGCATATACATATCATACTTGCTGGAGATGAAATTCCAGTGATTAGGACAGGTTAATAATGTAAAACGTGAATCTAAACATCTTTTTTCTGAATACTGAAGAAGATGAGATCCTGAAAAGCATTGCACAACAAAAGGCAGAGAAATTATTTGTACAAATTTTTGGGTTTTTCTAGCCTTCCTCATTTCCTAAAATGTCCATTTCTTAACATCTACAACAAATGCAGCTACCAAACCCACTCCTGTGCATGGCTGCTAGGACTAGCTTATGACAACCACAACAGAACACACAATAAAGAAAATAAAATTATAAATTGGGTGGAATAGCCATATAGATTTATTAGTGACTTTATTTTCTTACCTTAAAATTACTTAATTTTAGAGCCAGAATTCTTTGTAATAGGATAAACTAAAGGCAATAAAATGTACATTTTCCTGACTCTGTAGATGTTCCTCAGTGCTTTCATGTCACTCATGTCTTGTTCCTGTTCTTCAAGATCCTGAAGCAGAGGTTATCAATTGTAAGTAAGTTTGATCAGACTGAAGGTAACGAGCTTCCAACTGACTCTCACACAGTTGGGAAGTCTCACTTAAAACAATGGTTTTGTTGCAGGCAACATGGCAAAAAAAAAGAAGATAAAAATATCAAATTGATCTTCACTGCTGACCTTTAACTTGCCTAACTGAATTAAAATACCTATTTGGTATTAGTAATAGACTGCTAGTCTGAAGGAATTTAATTTTATATAGATCTACATAACAATTTACCACCAGTGACAGCTGTGTCCCCTGCATTGCTGGTCTAGTAGCTTGTGGCAGTTTATACCATTGCAGTAGTCAGGCATGATTATTGTATACATTATTCATTCTTTCTGTGAATCAAGACCATGAACTTCATCTCTCATTTACCAAAACACAGGGGAGTTCAAAAAAAGCTTATTTAGCTAGTAATATTGACACTTTGTTTGCCAGTCTGTGGAAGGGAACATGGTCCACAGAATCACAGGATGTTAAGGGTTGGAAGGGACCTCAAGAGATCATCTAGTCCAACCCCCCTGCCAGAGCAGGACCACCTAGAGCAGGTCACACAGGAATGTGTCCAGGTGGGTTTTAAATGTCTCCAGAGAAGAAGCCTCCAGTGGCTTGTACCCACAAACCAAATATGAAAAAAAATGTGGAGATATCATTTCAGGTACCATGTTTATTCAGCCCTTGATATGTATAATAAAGCCATCAAGAAAAGTGTTACAGTGGTGCTTGGTGTTTTTCCTTTTAACAAGCTGAAATAAATGCAACACCATGAGATGCCAATAAAACCTACCTTCTGAGCAAACAATATACCATGCCTGACAGAGGGATGAAAGTTTCCTATAGTGCTGTTTCAAACCACAGAGACCACCTAATAATTTAGTTGCGTCTAAAGTGAAAATCTAATAATTTCAGATTTATTCTTGCTGCCAGTGAAAATAATGACAACAGTGAGAGAATGACCATCTTACACATCTTCAATATCTAACTACTATTTTTCTTTCTCTAGATGTTGCAATGGTAAACTTTGCTTCCAAATCAGAAACCTATTAAAGAATCAGCAGCCATGAAAATTCTTTCTTGAGTCCCCAGGCTATACTGATACCTAAAGCTGCTTGAAATTGTTTGCCAGAGATGATAGCTGTGGTGCTGTTGATGATCCCTGACTTTGAAAGCTTTTCAAGATAACAGTCGAGTTCAACTTTTTCTGAGTCTGCCTGTGAACTTCGGATATAATCTCTTTAAAGCTTCAACTAAGCTCTGCAAACTTTGCTGGGTTTTCTTTCCCACAACATTTTTTTCTTACATTTGAAAAGCTTCAACAGACAATCAAGGAGACTGTGAAGAACCCTTTATTCTTCAAATTCTCCTCTGAGAGAAGAGAGCCAGAGCTCCACAAACCATGAAAAAAAAAAAATTAAAAAAATATGAAAAATATTATTAATGTTTTCCCACTGCAAGCTTCAGCTGTGCCACATTGGTACACTTTGCTCAATTTTGCCAGGCATAGGTCCTAATGGGTTTACCCACGAGGGCATTAGTACTCCACCTAAACAAGCAAATTCAAAGCTAGATCAGTGTTTTGAATTGTCTCTGACATCTAAGCCTAATACTATGCTTTTAATTCACCTTCACGCTTTAAAACAGTGAGCTGAAAAAATTTTGTGTACTGGCATTAATTTAAATTAAAGGTTTTACAACTTGTATTAACTGCTATGTAAATAACTGGCCAGGCAAATTTTGAAATTTGCCCTTTCTGTGCTTTTGTCCAAGCCCTATTGCAATAAAAGTCTCATTTTTTCCTAAGTTGAATTAATGTTTGGAAACTGAAAGACGGGTGACATAAAAATGACAGATGAATTCAGGATATGACTTTCTTGTGTATCTGGAATGGAATAAGCAGGTCAAGTGAGAAAAATAGTCAGGTATAGAATATGCCTTTTGTATATAGTGAAATTGAATTTTTGTGTGCATTTTAAATGTGGATACTATGGTGGGTTTTTAGAGGTCTTTTTAACTTATATTTATCAGTATTGACCAGTTGAAGAAAAATATATGAATGCATCTGGACTTTATTAGCTACAGTAGAATTGCCAGCAGCATGTCATGTATTCCACAAGGAAAACAATTTTCAGTCATGATATTTAAGGTGTCATGAAGCACCTTAAACTCTTATTCTAGAAAAACATTGCATCCGCTTTTAAAGAACTAGCTAGGAGATAATATGAATCTTCATTTAATTTCCATCCCTTTAATTCCCCATAGTTTTATATTTTATGTCATCCTGATGAAATAGAAAATTATGAATACAAAGACAATGAGAAGAAACATGTAATCATAAATAATTCTTGAGCAAGAAATACTCACCACACACATTGCTGATAGTGTCCAATGATGCAATAAATAGTTTTAATGCATTCAAATTTAACCCTTTTAAACTCTTTAATAGAACTAATCCATGGTGGGTAATATTCATTTCATTGGACCCATATAATCTATGAAGGAATGGCACTTCTCTTATCCTTGACATTTCTGATTATGCTACTAATTGTTTACAAAACTTATATCCTCGGAGAGCATTCAAATGTTTCTAGCTTATTTAATTCATAAAGAAATTACACATTAAATATACTTTTTTTTTTTTTTTTTTTTTCTGCAGAATCTAGCACTAACATGGCTCACACTCACCATTTTCATTCCCCGGAGGTGCAAATGCAAAAATAATATAGAACATATTTTCCTAGAAGATGCATACAGTATTGCAGTGTATGCTTAACTCCCAAGGCTTAAGAAAAACTGAACAAACAAAAAAAAGCCATTCTAAGCTGAATAAATCTAATTCAATGCTAATAGCACTCAATTTTTTTCTAGATAACATGGATTATAAAACTGTATTAAAATATTTAGTTTGTGTTTCAGTAAGATTTTTCATACATATCATAGCATCACACATTCCTTACACCCATTTTTCATATTAACCTTATGCATTTTACAAGGTCTAATGAGAGTTTATGATATTCTGCAGTGTTCCAGAGGAAAAGCAAAACAAAATAAAACTACACCTACTTTCCTAGGTCCTTCAGAAAGATCACAGGTGAGGCTTCTAAATGGAAAAAAATATTTTTTCTAAATTATATTTTTACAAGGACATGTCAAGAAAATTGTTAAGATTCATCAAGGAATTTGAGGGATGTACTCAGTCAGAATTTTAAAAGAAAAATTTTCTGAGTATTTTAACCCACAGTGGACTAACATTTAGGCTTTTTTCCTGTTTTTCTTTTCAGCCATTAACTGTTCATTAAGGCCTTGGCCAAAAAAGGATTGAGACAAAATGCTAGTTCTTTGCTGTGCTGAGAGATAGTCCACTGATTTATGGATATAAGCTGTGAAATTTGACTTTTGAACATGAGAAAAAGACAGTACATATCTATTCTGAGGTCCTGTGTGCAGTCAAAAGGAATTGTAATTATAGTCATGCCAATAGAATTATAGTAACAAACCATTATGATAGAGACATAGCTCACCTTGGAAACATAGTTCTTTTGTGGTTTGAGCTAACATCGATTTCTTGGAAAAAAAAAATCACACACAAGAAGAATATTTTGCTAATGTAACTGTATTTATTCAAGTGCTTTTACCAATATGACTACAACAGCAAGTGTTAACAGAGAAAAACATTAAGCGACCTATATTGAAAAAACTCTGCTGTAGACCAAGCCTGATGAGACACATTATATTTTAGGCCTTGCTACAAAAGCAAAAGTTTGTTTTAGTGAGGATAATTTGAGCTATCCTAAGAAACTCACACTGTAATTTGGGAGATAAACTTCACCTACAGAAACATGGCTGTGATATTTCATTCATGTGTGTTCTCTAATTATTAACAGGTCTACTGGCAAAAAGTTATTTTTTACTTTTATTTTCTGAGATTAATTTCATCTACCTTAAGATATTGTTATAGTCATAAGAAATGTAAACATAAATGTTTCCATACCAAAAGAAGACCTAATTTATTTATATATATATATTGAGTAGGATCTCCATAAATGTAAGAGAATATTGTTTTACCACAGCATTTTTCTTTCTTTTTCATAAGGTTGCATATTCATCTCCTTATTAGCATCATTTTTGTTTGCTGCAGTTCTTTAAAAGCAGGCAAGAATACTCAGATTAGAAATACTGACAGAAATAAAGGAAAATGAAGGGAAAGTGCAGTGTGGGTTATTGACAACCTCTTACAAAACAAGTTTTATTTAAGAAAACAAACAAACTAACTAACTATTTACTTTTTAAACTAAAAATATACTACATGATCTGGCCTGTAGGAGATTTTACAATTCCAGAAAGAAATATTTCGGACTCATTTTTTGATGCAAGAAGCCTGACACACAATAAATCTGACTGAGGCATGTACAGTTGTACATGAAAACATTAATTTCCTTTCCTAAAATTCTATTTTACAGAGACTTGCAGGTGTGAGATTTTTATGAAAGCTAAAGAGGAACATTAAATTAATAGAGTGGAATTTCAACTCTGATTAACAGAATTATTTTCTTGTATATCATTTAGATTTTGAAACAACTTGCTACAAGATAAATAATCTAGCAAAATTCAGAAATAATTAAAATATTATATAAGCAATAAGGATATCTGTTCCTAACACATAATACTAACATAAAGTTAAGAGAGAGAATCCTGAATCAGTAAAATAATTCAACCTGTCTCCCATCTTTATCCTTTAACTGAGACAATATCATTATTCCCCAGTCCATCCAAAATTGTATTAGCAAGAGTAGGAAGACATTTAAAGAGAAAACATTCAAGGAAGAGAACAAGATCCTACTATATAAGATTCAGCTATAAAGCATGCCTAAAACACACCACAAAATTCAGTTAGAGATTGTGGTGAACAGCTGAGAAGTGCTGTGTGACTGAAGTGATAATGTGATTACTGATAAAGGTTACTTTGATGCGAAAGGAGCCCTAATAATGGTACTGCATAAATTTTCAAATTCTCAAGTCTCCCCATGTTCTCATTTGAAACATCATTTTTAAGCTCATGTTAGTATTTGAATGTTTCCCATTCCAGGCGTTAAGTTTTTATATAGGGGTAAGAGCAGTATCCAAAATTATATTGCTGGCAGAAGGCATTTCAGTGAAGGAAAAATGAACTATATGTCAAAATAGATTATTAATCTGTGGAAACCAAGGAAAAAAATACCAAGTCCTAACTGGGCTGGTGCCCAGCCACAAAATCAACACAGAAGCAGCAGAACCAAACGTGGAGGAAAATAAATAATCTGACCTTGTCCCAAGATGCATGACCGAAACACAAGGGCAAACTAAAGCAAATAATGACCAATTACATTACCATAAAAAAAAAAAAAAAAAAGTTAGCCTTCTTTCTGGCAAAAGTCATAAAATAGCAAAAACACATTCATTTTCAGTGCTGCAGGAAGAACTAATCTGTAATTAAAGCTTTACAAAAATTAGGACTGCCTATACAGAATAATGTGGAGCTTGAAAGCCTTGACAAAATGCAAGGTCAAAGTGAGACACTGGTGATTCTATTAACACAACAAAAGAGCAAATATCAAAGCAATCTCTGGAACAATTGCAGCAACTAAGTTGCTACATGTTAAAAATGAACAGCCATGCAAAGCAGAGAAAAAGAGATGAGCTTTATGCAGAAGAGAAAACCTAAAATTTCCCTATCACACTGCTGATCAGCAGTGTAGCTGATACATGCTCAGCAACTGAATGAAACTCACTCCTGAAAAGAAATTTTCTATTAATGCTGAATGCATGATGTAGAGGGGAAAAAAGAAAGAAATAAATAAAAGGACTTCAAAGGCAAATGCTATTCCACGGACCAAATCTGTATCTGCCTGCATATGATACTGATGAAAGCTAAATGGAAATGGAGTGATTTGATATGCCACTTTTGGGATTATTTCTGATGGCAACACTGTGCTGTCCTGTAACATTAACTGTGTTGCAGCATGATCCAGCTTACATGCAGTCTGTAGGGGTCTTTCCTTTCACTGAGATGGGAAATGATTCGCCTTCTTAGTAAGAAAGGAAAGGTGGGGGAGGTGACAAGCTAAATACTTGGAGGGCATTTTTTACCTCTGCTTTCAGCCTAGCCCCGTGTGCACAGCAGTTGTATTATCCCAATATCATCCTGAGAAGGAAATTGTGATTTAGTGGGTGACAGACTACATCTCCCTCTCCCATCTTCTCTAAAGAGGAGACCAAACCTCAGTCTGCACCCAAAACACTGTAGCCCCCTGCCATATTTTTTGTCAGAAAGTATGCTAAAGATGGAAAGAGACTGAGTATTCCCCACTCATGGACTCCCTGGTCACCAGAGTGAAGAAATATGTCGCTGTAGAGCCTCCTCTCTGCTAAACAGTCGGCTGCCATGCCAAAAGGGTATCAGCACACTTCCCTGCAGGCTGAACAAGCCATGCCCTGGCCCTGAGTCTTCCTCTTTTCTCTGTATGCATGTAATAGAGAAATAGCTGTAATAAAAATATGACAAAACCAAATCAATAACAATAAAGGCAGTGTACCTTCTTAACCAACATGGAGTTCAGGTTATTTTAAGAAAATAATTCTCCACAGTAGCTATCCCTTTCAATTTTTTATGCCACTGACCTGCTGGCTGCCCCAAAACATTTCATTTGCGTAACAAAAAAAGAAGCTGATGACCTTCCCATTTCCCATAACCATTGAGAGGGATTCATCTTGCCTAAGCTTGGCCCCATACAGAACAGCCTTCTACCTTAACATAATCATGTAAGGTCCCCTCTTAGAGAATATTGCCTGTATTGGACACTCATTTCAAGATGTGCTAAATCATCTTATTGAAGAAACAAATATCTGCGCTGTTGGCATAAATCATTCTCCTGACGTTTTTGTGTCCATGAAAATGCTAGTTATAAGATGCTATCTTGATATACCTTTTTTTTTTTTTTTCTTTTTTTTTCTTTTTTTCCCCTGGGGCTTAGAATGTGTTGATTGTAATGAAATTCATGTTAATTGACTACTCAAAGACTCGGTCTATACTTCAGTCGCAAACTTACATGTCTCAGCTATTTTTAAAATAGCTGGTCTGGTGTAGTAGCAGTTTAATCAAGACAGTATGGAGCTTAGTGCAGGCTAAGCATTTCTTTCTGTACAGACAGTAATGTTGTTATTCTCACAGCAAAATAACATCCAGAAGCTGTCCTTTAAGGTATGTTATTGCAATTGGAACTTGGAGCTTTATCAGGACATAATATAAAGGATACAAAACTAAAAGTGTAAAAAAGAAATACTCTTAAAGTGATGTATAAGCTCAGGGTGTCACTAAGCTTCAGAAAACAACGCCAAGATATCTTTCTTGGAAAGCTGTTAGGAATCCTCATTTATACCTATTACTTTGTACCACCAATCTTAATGATAGTACAGGAACATACATTTATAGACAACAGGAATAAAAAAGATGTCTAGAGGTTTTCTAGTTTGTTCTCCCAATTTTAGCACATCTCAGTATTTTAGAATGGGAATATTTAAGTCCTCAAGGAGCTTTCTAGTGGTCCTCTCTCTTCTCTGGAGGCAATGATATTCAATACAGGATCTGTTTCCTGTAGTCTAGAAAAATAGGAAAACAAAAATTGTCAAACTCCATAAAAGCTGTGGGTATTAAAGTATTTATCTGGTGTAAACATATGTGCAACAACATTTGAATGCTTTTAAAATACCTGAAATACAAATTCTTCAACACATTGAAGTTTTATAAAATACCCAAAATATTAATTCAGATTAAAAAGAATTTGTAAGTATCCAGAAGTTCAAACTTCGCCTAGCTTCACGTAGGCAAGACATTGTTCTAATTTTCCATTTATTAAATAAAAATAAAGCTTTCACACTCACCGTGTTTTACTGAAGACTTGGGTATCCATTTGCAAAATAAAGTTATCTCCACAACTGTGCAAAGTCAAGAGCTCAGAAGTATGTATTAATTGGTATTAGAGTTCAAAGCATTTCAAAACTTTCTAAAGACAGGTGTTACTGTCTCTGAACCTGGCCTAAAGATTCATTTTTGTAAATGTGACTTTACTCTGAAGAGCCTTCTGATGTCCTTTTAAAACAAATGGTCATTTCAAAAAGACAGTCTTTAGACAATTGCTTCCCTATAATTATTACTTTTTTCCTTTAATTTGAATAAAGTTTATTAAAAACAGATTGGAATGAATGATCACACTTTCCATGGCCATTCATTTGCCTGCAGCATCACTTTTTAGAATATTCATAATGCAGAAAATGTGATTAGAATAATTTACTGTTCTTCATGAATAATAAATTATAGAATAATTTCTTATTCACACATCTCTTACAGAGTAAGCTTGTTTGGATATTGCTTGTCATATTATTATGAAGCTATTATAACTTTTTTGGGTTAAGAGTAAGGATTACCTAAATTTGCTTCAATACATTTGGTCACATTTAGTACAAGTTTAGTTTAGAATGTGTCTATGTTTAGTGCATGTTTAGTTACCACATCTTTAGTTAGTCTGGATCTGAATCCTGATGGATTCCTGGCAATAGTTCATTGTCTTCTTGGAGAATCTGATATATGTTTTGTCTAAACTCCCTTAGGTTTTATGTTAATTTTCTTCTTCATTTGCTAACATTTATTTCGTTTGTAAATGTGTGTTATAGCAAAGGGATATTTTCTTTTCTTCTGACATTTAACCTCAAGTCCAAGTTGCAGCACCCAAGTTCCTAAAATCTATGAAGAGCCCAGGTACTGTTCAAGTTGAATCTTCCACCATAAAACTATTTTCTGATGATCATGAGTGAAAACACCTTGTGAAATTATTTATTGTTCTTCTCCATCAGGAGGGCCCCTTCCCCCTCTTCCACTGCATGGTTTCACCAGTCTTGTATTTTCTGTTCCACTCGAAAAGACAAAAGCATGTCGTGTCCAGCTCCCTCTTAATGCCTGTCCTTCACCATTGTCACAGCAATTACATCTTCTTCTAGCAGTGAAGTGAAAGAAATGATACTGGATAACAATCAGAACCACTTGTCTTCTCTCTCACATTGCTTTTAGCAGAAGACTGAAAGCCTTCAAGCTGCTTTTCTAGGAACATCTTAAGAGTAGGATAATGAACTTTGTTAAAGACTTGTTAAACTACAAAAATCTAACTTTTTGTCCTTTGTTGAGTCATTCCCAAGTTCTTCCCATGTTAGTCTCTTCATTTTATAATTATCTCTCTATTGAAGCTGTTTAGCAGCAGGCAAAGGGGATAGAAGAAGATTCTGTGAAATATATATATATAGTGGTAAGCAATGTCTGTTAATGACTAGTGCAACAGAAACCAGTGGATCTCTAGTGCTAATGAGTTGGTTGTGAAGATCCAGTATCCATAGTGTTCACACTGTTTAGTTTGGAGAAGACAATACTTAAGGTATTCGGTAATTCCTACATTATTTTGGTCAGTAGAAGAGGAGCATTCGCATAAGTGCATAATGGAGACCTGCATGCTGTTCCTATGTCCATGCTCCGTCCTCATGCTCCTACCCTCTTGAAGGAGGCAGTTAAAACTAGACAGTGTAGCTGGTAAGATTATGATAAGAAAGTCCCACCAAATCTTTATTTATTGTTATCCAAACTGTGACAATTTAAAAGCAAAACATATAATGGCTTTGTGTTGTAGTGTAATAATCATCTGTCTGGTGCTTATCTCCTTGACGGCAGAAAGTACTTCCTAATAAAAATCTCCAGTGACTGCCTGGAGAAAAGGGAATTTCACTAGTTTGTTTTTCTAAGTCCCTTTCTTTAGTCTTCACATCTCATTGTGTCTTTCATTATGAGATACAAGATTACTCCTACAGTGTTTTTTTTTCTTATGTAAGCTACAGATAGAACAGAATTTGTATAATTCAAATAATTTCTCTGAGCAGGACAACTGAGCAAACCAAGCTTCTTTAGAAGGAGAAAAGATATCTAAAGAGATTCCCCTTTTTGTTTCTCCAACTGCTAGACAGATTAATTATATTCATTCTTTGGGGCTTGAAAAAGCTCAATATAGGAAATATAATATGGGAAATATATATCTTATATTGATTTAAAAATAATTGTATAATCATTCCCCAAGACTATTTTTTTTACTGACCCGTTTTGCAAACTTGCAAAATTCTCTACAGTGTGCTCTTCCAAAAAATAGCTACATAAGCCTTCAAAAAGTTACTCTTCTAGATTGGAAGTAAAGAAAGGAACTGGAGAAGTAATACAGCCTGGACACAATTACAGAGTAAAAATGATCTTACAATCAAATTTTGGTGCATCACATTCCAGCAGACAGTTTCAAAATGTTAATATTTCTATACAAAGGCTAAGATTGTTAAACATAACTATAGATCTATGACTGAGAGAAAACTGTTATGAGCTCATTCGCCATTAAAGATACATCTCTGGCCATGGACCTCTGTTAGTATGAAGGAGTTGTATGACTGTATCCCCATGCATTAAATGAAGAAATCTACTGTTCTCCACAATATAATACCTGGTGGGTTTATTGTATTTCTGATAATGTTATAAGCTATTACCAGGGAGATTCTGACTGGACTCAGAAGAAAATTTTTCACCATGAGAACAATTAGATATTGGAATAATCTCCCAAGGAAAGTGGTGATTTCCCTACATCAGATAGTTTTAAGACTCAGCTTGACAGGGTGCTGGGCCATCTCACTTAAATTTTTATTTATTTATTTATTTATTTTACTTTGAAAGGTTGGACTAGATGATCTTTGAGGTCCCTTCCAACCTGGTATTCTATGATTCTATGAATTAGGACTATCTTTACCTAAAGTCACAAAATCCTCTCTCTGCATAGTATACAGTCTGAATGTAGTAATTATAATATCTATTGTAGAAGAAGGTACAGATACAGTTATAGCAGGCAATATATTGAGAATAGTACAGGAATTTTCATGACAAATATTACATTCAGATACATTCAAATCTTTGCAGTGTTGATGAATCCTCTCCCTTAAATGTATTGTTCCTTTGTATGAATCTTTTTTACAGCCTTTGCCATGCTAAAACTACTCCCTAAAACAAAATATTTTAACATTTTAAACTGTGAATCCCAGGGATACTACTTTGTGGCACAACATATGACTCTCAGAAATGCTTTGCCATCACAACTGCAACAGCCACCAGAGATTGTCTTGTGTGACAGGCAGGATACTACATGAGTCCATGTGACCCCTCTGCCACCACATTTTGGAGCTCGCCTGCTCCATGACAGACATCTGATCAGGTGCCAGAAAGGACCTGGATCTTTAACAATCATACCCTGGAAAGATGAGCTGTCCATGATACAAAATTCTCTAACTAATTATATAAATTTTAAAAATAATGCAACAGTCAGAACATGGGCAGATTTAACAAGATAGTTATTTGCTATTCGTGTTCAGAGAAACAAAAAAACCGAATATACCTATCAGTAATAATTTGTTCCTTAACTCTTTTCTTTGTTCTTTTGGAAGCTAATTACTGAGGTGTTAATATACCAAGGCTTTAAACTCATAAGAATATTTTAGATTAAATGGTCACAAGCAAAATACAAAAATAGTTGAATTCACCCTCAGAAGCACACACACATACACACATTGCTTCCATTTCCCTTGCCTTTTATTAGTAGAGATAAATGAGCTCCATTTCCCCAATTCTTTGCCACATTTTCCATTTCAGGATTTTCTTCTCATTTCATATTGCTGCTAGCTAACTTAGCAGGACAATTGCCCCTCAGTGCAATATCCACTTAATATCCTTTCATTAAGGAGCTTGGCTTGAAATTAGGTTGAGGAAAACCCCACATCACAGGGAATGGTTTATCTGGTATTATACTGTTAGTATTTCTCAGAAAATGTTTGCAGATGAACTTAACTTTTTAAGTGAAACTGACATACACTATGCAAAAATGTATTTTATTCTAATAACAATTTAAAGTGTCATCATATTTTTTCACACTATTTCAGATGTTGGAGCTTCTTCAGTCAACTTTTTTACACTCTATATTTTTTTGTTGTTTTCTTCCTTTTTAAATCTCTTTATTGAATTTGCATGATCAACTACATTTGCTTATAGTGTCCAATCTTGATGACTTATTCAAAATTCCACTTTCAAACTGTTTTTACAAATGTTGCAAACCAGCTGGCTCCAGTCAAGTCATCTTCAATTAGCATCAAGGTCAACCTTTCCTTTGCTCTATCACTTGATCACACAGCTGATAAACAGAGAAAGTGGGGAGGGATGGAAAGAAGGGGTTGCCTGTTTTACAGTGAGGAATTCTGTTTGCACAGAACTTTGACCTGTTTTTATTTAACTCAGTAGTTTTGCCACTCTTCAGTACCTAATGGTCTAGACTTTATTAAAGATATTTTTTTTTTGTGGGATTTCTTGTTTTAACTTCACATTATATTATTCAGAAGGGAAATCAATCTATCATGAGCAGTCGCTTTTAGAGTAAATACAGTAGTGAGCTGTGGAAATGCACATATTTAACCTTTGAAATCTCTCTGAAAAATGTTATGCAATTCTCCCCAGTATGACCATCAAAGGGCTCACTGTAATATGAGTGCTCGCTATTTCTTTTGATTTCAATGGGAGTTGGAGAAATCAGTGCCATCAAAAGGAGGCTTGAGTTTTGGTACTAGAGGAACCATGAGATTTCTAACTGTTTGACAAGAGGTTAAATATAAAATGTATACAAGCCTCAGATTAGCACTGGACAATCATTTCCACATGGAACATGGGAATCCTTCAAGTACTTCTATCCAGTCTTCTAGATGCTTGTGAAGAGTTCACATGAAGGAAAAAAAAAAAAAAAATTATCCTTGTATTCATCAATACTGAAATCGAAGGCTCTCAGTCACTAATTCTGCTATGTAAAAACCAAAGCAAAAACTAAACATTCACTAGGTATACAACATAACAGTTATGTTACCTTTGTACCAAGGTGTTGAATGCAGAACTGCAAAACATGAGACACCCAGACCTGGCCACAGTTCTTGAATCTTTAAAAATGTTAAAAATACTTTCTTCATGGTTAGCCAAAGTCAAAATGTTTTCATCCCAAGTTAGCTAAAACTTCAGTAAAAGACACAGAATGTATGTGATATGTCTGCACTATGTATAAAACTACAAATATACAGCATGAGTATGATACATATGTGTACATGTTTAACCATGCACATGCATATGTAATTTGTCTATGCAGTAGTGGTATATACGGCTGTTTCCCCTTGGTTAGGGTTTCACCACCCAATCCTCTGTAAATACCAAGCGCAATTGTGACATCTACTGTAAATGCAATTGCCCCACAAACTTCAGCCACAGGGCTGCACTGATCAGCAGAACAGACATGCATTGGTGCCTTCAGACAGGAAATACGGTGATGATCTTGGTCCTGGGAGGATTTTTCATTTTCCTCTTGATTACTAATACATTTCAGGGTTTATACAACACAAAACTTGCATATCAATGAGGTTGCACAGCTTCTGTGAAACAACCTGATCTTTTGTTACTATGTGTATCATTTTACTCTACTATTACTTAGTGGGAGAATGTAGGGAAAATAGATCCAAACCCTTTCCAGCAGATCACAGTGAAAGGATGGGAAGCAATGGACACTTGATATAAGGAAAAAAAAATACAATGATGGTGGTCAAACACTGGACCAGAGAGAGGTCTAGATTTTTCAATTTATTCACATTAAAACAGTATAATGATAAGAAGCTGAGGCAATTGATAAAGCAGTTCTGAAGTTCCATGCCATGGTGTGCAAGAACTGCTGCAAAATATAATTTGGTAAGCATCTCTGCAGAACTTCTATATTTTCAAAAAGAACTAGGTCATTAAATCCCCCAGGGATCTAATTCCACCTTCCTTTTATTTCCAGTAGTTCCTTTTATTTCCAAGAGTTGTCTGTCAAATTCAGGATTATGTGACAAGACTGGAGTGCATAGCAAACAGCTCAGATTGCACAAACAATGCTGCCCTGCCCCACTCTCCAATGGAATAACAAGATCATATTTCTGAGAAATGAGCCGTTTCCTTTCATCCATTAGAACTGATAGAAGTTATGCTGAACTGAACACTGAATCTTCTAGTATGCATGTAATACATTCAAATGATTTAACTGTACACATCTAGATAGACCTAGATTTAGGAGACAGAAAAGAGTGGGATGGAAGCAGAGTTCAGCTCAAACCCCATGGGCATCCTTCTTCTTTGTGACTTTCCTTCAAGAGGATGCTTAGGGCTCAGTCCAGTGGAGTGCTGAGTTACCTCACCTACCACTAATTTCAAAGGGATTCAAGGGTACTCAGTGCCTCACAGAACAGAGCTTTAGCATGTTGACATGCTTAAACTCCAGATATTTATTTTTAATGAATAAAATAGCATTCCCTTCTATGCTTTCTCCTTTCACTAGCACTTTTCTCCTTTCAGGTCTGATTTAGAAAAGTGATAAGTACAATGAACACTTACTCCTTTCCTTTTCCTGCACCAATTATTGCTGACAGGCTCAGATCCGAATGATTCAGAGGATTTCTTTATTACATGGGAGGTCTTTGGGCTACAGTACTGAAACATAGTACTACATTCAGAACTGTGGAACATCAGGCACAGAATCAGAAGTAGAGGGAGAGCAGAGTTAGTTTTTTGTAATTTTCTAAATCAGACAGACTTAGAAGTACGTTTCCGTCCGGGAACATAATTCTTACTTTATAAAAGGGCAAGCAGGATAATGGCCTTAACTTATACTAGGTACTGAACTTCTTATGGTGGGATGAAAGTAATACCACAAGTGAATCACTCAACCCCTGCCACCACCCAAGCTGGTTGAAATACCATAGCAACACTGAATCCAACAGGAAAATAAGTTTGTGAGATTTCCAACTCAGGTTTCCTTACAAAGTAATAGTTTTCTACCCAAGGAACAGCATAGAAACTCTTCAAAAGATATTATGGAGCCTTTCTTTCTGTTCTACTTTATTTTTTCTCAAAAGTTCTCATATAACAAAACAGGACAAGAAGTGGTAGTTTGAGCACACTCTGTCACTGCAATGAAGCCTAGCACAGCATGTCTCACTTTGCAGTTAATGTGCCAAGTTGGATAAGTAAATCAAAAGGAAACACCTAAAATGAAGGCACTGAGAGTAGACTTCACCTCACCTAATATTGGATGGACAATGCCAATGTAACTGTATAATTCCCTCTATAATCAGCAGGAAGAAATAAGAGCTTTTAAGAGGTGTTTTCAGCTGTACTATTTCAAAGGTTTCTCTCAGGATGGGATGACTTACTTTTCTCCATTGAGTACGAAAGTGACTTTGACACATCTTTAGTATCAGAAGTACAGTTGTACATGTAAGATCTCTGATGTTAGGGTGAGATCCATCCATGTATTAGAAACCACTCATATGATAAATGCTTGAGAGGACCAAAGTCCTGAGAATTAATTCAATGGTTTTAAATAAACAAGTCACTTGGAGGTTTCTGTGTCTTTTACTGAAGTTTTAGCTAACTTGGGATGAAAACATTTTGACTTTGGCTAACCATGAAGAAAGTATTTTTAACATTTTTAAAGATTCAAGAACTGTGGCCAGGTCTGGGTGTCTCATGTTTTGCAGTTCTGCATTCAACACCTTGGTACAAAGCCCTATTTCAAGATGAAAGAAATGGAGAGCGTGAATTTCTTCTTCCAAGCATAGTAAAAGATTTTGCCAACTGTAATGACAGATGGTATACTGTATAGACAGATATGTATACTGTACCATACTGATATGTATACTGTATAGAAAGATAACATTTGGCTCTTCTAGAAGAAACATTTACCCATCTCTGTATTCCTGTGCCTTGTCTGGAGTGAATTTTTTAAGTCCCCTATCTATGACATAGCAGTGACTTTTAATTTTCCCAACCATTTAAACCTTGGTCAATTCTCTAATCTGACCTTATGGTCATTCCAGTTCTTGCATTGGCAAAAGAAAAACTAGAAGGCAAGATTGTCTGTTTCAGTAGTAGCACATCTTATGTTAACTTAAGTCATATACCAAATTATGGCCCAACATGACTATACTCTGAATAGGGGGTAGATCAAAAAATCAACTAAAGGGAAATGCCTACACAGTTCCTCAGCATGGCTCGAATTAATTATTTGATCTTGGATTACTCATTAAAGTTAGATTTTGTAAAGGACTTCAGTACTTAAAGCTCATTTCCTTTGACACGTCTACTGAGTAGTGACAAAGGCACTCATTAGCACAGAAGACAATGTGGTGATATGATCCCCATCAGGATTGAGAAGGACAGGACTAGAAAACAGAGCCACAAGTGAAAGCCTTCCAGTTTTACAGAGTTGCACAAAAGTTTGACACCACCCACTTTCACTGCCTTCTCTCAGGAGATGACTTTGAGCTTCATTAAAGCCATGAGCCAAGCCACAAAAGGTGATATTCAATCATCTGTGTTGTATACACTTGTATGTAGCATTTGGTGTTGACTAGCATTAGTCCTGTTCAGCAGGCATTGGTTTGGGGAGTTTTGGTGTTTAAGATCTTGGTATTTAAGATACGGTGTTTAAGATGTTGAGGCATTTATCGCTTCATATGCCTTACACACACTGCAGAGAAACTACTGTAGCCACCTGGGTGGCAGAAACCTAAATGTAGATAGAGGCATAATTAATTCATGGGTTCAAGCACCCTTTGTTGCAGCCCTATGACTTCTCTGCCTCCACATACTGTACACTGGACTCAATATTGCTCTCTGTTATCTGTGTTCCGTTTGATGAGATAATTTAGCAGGAATTGACTCTATGGTGAGTCTGTGCAGAAAAAAAAGCACAGTGGAGCCCATACATGCATGTTCTCCAATTAATAAATAATAATTCTGAGCATCTAAGGAACAGGGCAGTGGGAAACAGCAAATAAAGTAAATTTTAGTTTCTGAAATATTCTTTATATGAGGGAGAAAAGTCTGTTATTTCAATAAGGGTGTTAGCTACTTCAGTGGCACTGCTTCTTAAGAGTAACATATTACAGGGTACAGCACTACATTAAAAAAAGCTATGGTTGTATTAGAATTAGGTAATTGCAGGGGCTGAGTGGATGGCAAAGAGTGTTCTTATATTGAAAAAGTTCCCCACCACATCACTTGTACATTAACAGCGGGGGCGGAGGCAGGGGAGCTCATTGCTTGCAAAAGGCTGGGAACAGTTAACAACATTCCCACTGCCAGAATACTTTATTAGTATTCCTTGTCTTACAGCCTGGCAAGTGAAAAACTAGAGACCTGTCATCAATTAGAATGGTGATGATGAGCCAGCCTAAAATAGGACAGTGAACAGGGTAAGTGCCCCTGTGGTTTGCCAATTACCTAAATTATTTGCAGTAGTTTTAGTGCACATCTGCAATGAATACAAATAGAAAGCACATGATGTCTGGAATGCAGTGCATTTAAGATCAGTTATGGTGTTAACAGAGGAGGGGAAACAACTGACATGTTTTAATGGAAATATTTCAGAAGAGACGCTCTCATTCACTTCTTCTCTTTCCCCACCTTCACACATGTAAAATAGACTCAATTCTATCTGGGAGTCCTGTGATTTCTATCTAGGGTGAACCAGGCGGAGGGAAGTGTGGCTTTGCCAACCCTGCAGCCAGTGTCATAGTGTCACTGGCCAGTTTCACCAGTCCTTGGCAGTGACTCACCCAGAATGACCAGGGAAGTGAGCTGGCAGGACTGATGGTGGACCTTGGCTCACCAAGGGTTTTCTCTTCCAAGAAAATTCTGTTGTAGATAGAAGGTTACAACAAGCATAAGAAAAGGAGAGAGTTCGGCAGCTCAGTATTCGCTAATTTAACCAAATTATAAAGAATAATTTAAAAAAAAAAAAAAAGAAAAAGAAAAAAAAATAACTCAATCTTTTATTGTGTAATCATTCAAAAGGTTTTTAGAAGCTTCTGTGGTACAATTCCACAAGAAATCTTTTATAGCAACTCAGGAAAGGTTATACTCTTGTAACAATTAATTTTGCCCTTTGTAGGGAAAACTGCCAGGCTACCCCTATTTTGGTGAATAAGTAGACTGATTGCCCTTTTTTCTTGGTCTTCCTTTTACACTTCTTTTTTTTACATCTTTCCACGTTTTGCCTTTGACTTATATCCTTCCCTCCCCCTTCTCCTTTAACTGCTTCAGAAATTGTTAGGCAATTGCAATGACTTGACATTCATAATTCTTGTATCTAGACACACTGACTTTTTTTTTGTTGTTGTTATTTAAAAGATTATATGAGTAGCTATTGGCATCTCTTCCAGTTATCTGCTGTTCCTCTTGGCTTTCATATAATCCTGGAGGCTAAATCCACTACAAACTTCCATTCGTGGTTAAGTTAAAAATGTAGATGCTTAGAATCCCATCACTTAACATGGCTGGCCTCACCACTGCCTAAGCAGACCAGCCAGGATAGAAGCAACAGGTAGGGTTCTATCTACTTTTCCTATATGTGCTCATGGAATGCATAATATTCACCTATAAAATAGGCCTCCCGACCAAAAGCAGATAATTTAGGAGAATTAACACAAAAGCCTAACTTGTCTGCAGGAAAAGCACAAAAATTATTAGTATCTCCAAGGCAACTATCAAAAACAGGCTAGGATGTCTTGACCACTGGAATGAAGCAAGTCTTAAGACCCAAAAAGGAGCAGAGATCATTGTTTTGAAAGAAGATCTCTTAAATCAGTACTAAAATGTCAATTGACTTTATTCTGCCTACCAATAACAGTGTCTACAGCTTCTAAAATGAAGAAAATTTTTGAAGAGTTAAGATCTTGTAAATTTAATATAACATTAGAGTATATAAAATATTCAAAAAGAGTCTACCATCATTGTAAACAACTGACCAAAAAATCTCAAAATCCTTTAATTCATGTATAGAAACACTATAGAAGCATGGAGTAGAATTTTGGCTACTTTATTACTTAGAGCACATACTGTTGTCATACTACTAACATTAAATGGGCTGATTCACTTCACAGACTATCCAGTATTGTTACTAAATTCCACAGTGACTGTTTTATTATGCTAATTGATAATCTAGTGTGCTCCAAAGATTAAAGAAAAATGAAATTAAAGCTACAAAATCAAAGGGTAACAACTTTATAATGCCTCTTTAATTTAGTGAAATACAATTAAAGTCACACAGAGATAGAATTGACTATGAATACCAAAATGAATGTAATTGACAGAGTAAATGTTACGGAGCAGGGCTGCATAAGAGAAAAAGAAATGTCAATAAACTGCAGTGCCACTGCGCTGTGCCATTGGGCAGGCACATTGAACAGCACAAGTCTTAAGAGTCCTTGGGGATAGCCAACAGCAAAGAAAGCTATGATAAATGTTTATCAAATCACAAATAGGTAGTATTGGAAGATTCTGATTTTATAGGCATGCAAAATCACTGGAAATGCAATGTGGACTGTAATTACAGTAGAAGCTTGACAGTGCATAAGAAAAAAGCTCCAATGATTGGAATAATTTGAGCTGAACATACTGCAATTTGTAAAACCTTCAGTGCTGGCAACATCCATTTAAAAAATGCTTTCTTACAGACTGTGATCCGTGGAGAAGTTGCCTTATTATTTACATTAAGTTTTCTGAAGTTGGTAGAGACGTAGCATAACCTTCCAATACATTCTATTGAAGGCCAGTAATTCAATAGTTCTTCTATGCTGGGCTACTTATTAAAATAACATATTTTCATATACCAGTTCCCCTGATGTCTCCTTACTGATTACATCCTGCCTGGGAGAACTGCACAATCCTATTTATCTGCATATCATACCTTCAAACCACACTTGTGGACTGCTGGGATCAATAATGTTGTATAAGGCCTTTTCAGTGGAGATTTCCAATGCCAATCCAAATCTGCTTTTAGAAATTTGAAGATGTTACCTTCTACAGCCTTGTGGATATGGTGATAAATGAATCTGTCATTGTCTATGTCCCACGTGACATTCAGATTTATCATAAAAATCATTAGCATAACTGGAAATGAGTTTCATTCCTGCTGACTGTGTAGCGTAGAAGTGTAGTTCCTACAAAGCTACAAAATTTCTATTTTATTATCCCTAGAAGTAACATGCATGGGTCCAGAAAAAAATCCTTCTTAGGCTATCTTCACTAAATCTATTCTGTGAAGAGAAAGTCTAGTCCCTCTATCTGTCAACACAACATATTTTTGAAAAGATGAATTCCCAGCCAAAGAACAAATTGTAGAGTTGCCTGTATCTAGCATTACCTAGTATTATCAGGTTTTACAGAGTCAGGTTTTCACAAGCTGATTATTTTTAACTTGCATAGCAAAACCTGAATAAACCTGGATTGAGGGATTCATCTTCACTTTTTAGGAATCTACTATGCAGATTTCTACATATGAAGTAAGCATCTAAACAACCTCTATAACTGGAGGAATAAATAGTAGCTTCTAGAAGATCACTTATTTCATCTGAGGAAGATGCTTAAAATAAAATTGGATGAATCATGGCTAGTACTTGTCTAAAAAGCTCAGATGTATCTATCTACATTGTCAACTTTTGATATTAAGTAAAAAGAATCCTTTGTTCCTTGTCAGGAGAGTGGCAGATGTAGTTATGTGTTCTCTGGGAAATAAATTCAGTTTATGAACAATTGAATTAATCAAATTTATTTACATTCCACCTCAGTATAATTTTAATTTATTTCTTCATCAACAACTGGAGAGAGATAGAAAGGAAGAAGCTCCTTGAAAGAACTCTATATGGTGGATCTACATTCAAGCCCTATTCTGAATATTTGACTTACTTAAATAAGCCTTGCATCATAAGCTGGTATTTTCCCCAGTAACTGCAATTCCTGAAAATGTTTCAGAAATTGAGTTCATCTTACAAGAAAATGATAGACTCTATAGTGGTATGTACACCAGTAAATTAAGCATTACCAGACTGGTTTTGACACTGAGATTCACTAGCACAGAATGGCCTAATTCCATACTACTAAATATTCATATTCAGCAAAACATAGGGCCTGCAAGCTATCTGGGGGAATAGCACCTGCTTCAATTTAATTCCTGAACTGTGCCTGGGAATTGTTTGGGACTGCAATTCAGTCTGGGTTCAAAACAGTGCCAGGTGCTACAATAACAATTTGAAATATACAATTAAGTTAGACAATTAAGACAATAAAGACCAGTGATGGCCAATGAGTTTGGATTTTTTTAGTGGAAACTGTTGTGCTGTAAAATGCTTAATTCTTTTTAGCTTTCATGTGTAAATAAAAAAAGCTATTTTAGATAGGTAAATCAAAGTCAAAACACAGTGAAGCTGCAAGATAAGGGCAGTTCCCCAGATAATGGTTTTACTGCACTCTGCTGAAATCCATCCTATTCCTCTGCAATTTTCAGAAAGCAGCTTATCAATGATATTTTAAATTTTTATTTTTTTAAATATTGGGAAGTCCATAGGCTCTATCTGTCAGCTAAACTAGGTTGATATAAGAATGTGAATCCTCTTGTGTGTTGGGTTAACACCAGCAAGCATCTAAGCAACCACACAGATGCTCAGTCCCTCCCCACTCACCTCAGCAGGACGGGGAGGGAACCAGAAGGGTAAAAGCAAGAGTAAAGAAAGGTAAAAAACCACAAGTGATGTAAAGGCAGTCATTCACCACCTCCCACGAAAGAGACCGTGCCCAGCTAGGCTCAGAGAAACCACAGTTTTGGAAAAGACTACCCCCTCGGCTTTACTGTTGAGCATAATGCTATACAACATGCAATAGCCCTTTAGTCAGTTTAGGTCAGCTGTCCTGGCCATGTCCCCTCTCATCTTCTTTTGCACCCTCACCCTATTTGCTGGCAGCCAGAGGGAGAAACAGAGAAAAGCACTGATGTTGCAAAAGCACTGTTCAGCAGTAGCCAAAACATTGGTGTGTTATGGGGACCATTTCAGCCACAGATTCAAAATACAGCATCATACAGTCTGCTATGAAGGAAGTTAACTCTATCCTAGCCAGACCCAGTACAGTCATTGCCCAAAATGACTGGGAAAATGTACAAATTATTATAATTCTGGTGTCAGTGTGTTCTACAAATTATAGGATTTCAGAAGTAAACAAACTGTACTATGCTGTTTAAACTATAGAGAGTATAAGTTTATAATGCCCAGGAATGTTAAGTAACACTGGTTACTTGGATAGTGTAGAATAGTATAGACATAAACAATGACTTTCTGATCTACAAAGTAACCTGAAATCTAATAATTTAAAATAATTACATGCACATCAAATCAGAGATGTATATTTCAGCTTAGAATAAGACACTGCACAGTCCAACAAGCCAGTAAAGCTCATTTGCGAGCCCTTTGCAAACTGATGACATATTTACAATATGAGTGAGCAAACTAATGTATGAGTTTCTTGTTTAATCTGTGGGTGACTGAAATGTCTTTCAAAAACTAATGTGCCCACATTGAAGAGAAAGCAAAAAGAGTCTTTACTGAGAGAGGAATAAAGCATAGAAGAGCCAAGATCCAAATCTGTATAAGAAATATGCTAGGCCCTGCGTGAAATCCTGGATGAGTATGGCTAACTCAAGAATGGTTCAAGTGTAGGTTCCCCTCAGCAGGAGGAGTGTTTGATCTGCAGCTGTCAGTGGAGGAGGGTTCATCTCCCAGAGCTGGCACCAGCATGCTGGTCAAGGCAGAACCTTCTTAAAAAATCATGGGAAAACCTTGAGAGATCAGTTACAAACTGTCAAGGTGAAGTCTCAGATACTTAAAGGTGTCATATCACAAGAACGGGAAAATGATGAAAACTTTTCCTTTGATAAGAAAGCAAACTGAATGTAATAAAGCACAGGAAAGCAATAAAGAGTAAAATGTATTTCCCTGACTTAAGAGTAAAAGGGAGAAAGAGTTATTTATCATTGCCCTGCTTCTTTTGCTGTGATATCCGAAAGTAACTTTCCACATTTTCTTTTTCATTTGCAAGAAGAAGCTGCAGAAAATGCAAGTCTTCACTGCTAAGTCTATGGAGACAAAATCCTTCTGACATCAACTGGGATGCAAATTTATTGCTCTGGGCTTCATCACAGAGTGATGATCAAACAAACATTTCAGTTTGCCTCTCCCAGTCTTTATGGAGAAGTCATAAGTAGATGTGGAGAGGCAAGCTGTATGTTTTATATACTGGTGTCTTGGTTTGATCTAGAACAGAACAAATTCTGTTCAGTGGTTTTCATTTTAAGCTAAGTCTTTTCTAACTAGCTGTACCTTCTGAAGTTAACAGCATATTTTTTTAGACAGTGACAATGTCTAATGGTGACAATGCTCCATGTTTAGAGTTACTACCAAGGACTAGTATGCAGAAAGGTTCTTGCTTATACTTGCTCCTGTGTGGACCAAGGTCACGGCTAAATCCTGTGCAGCACACTGAGGGTGCAGAAAGTAAAAGGCTCCCTGTGTGGGGGGAAGAGGATAGGTTAGGTGACCCTAAACTGACCATTAAGGTATTCTATCCCATGTACGTCATATGCAGCATAAAGCTGAGGGATTACAACTGTCAAGCTCTTTTCTTCTATAGTTGGCATCAGAGAAGGACTCTGTCCATTCTGCCTTTGATCCTGAAACCAGTTCCAGGATCCAGTTCCTGTATCTGGTTCCTGTCTGCCACTGAGTCCAGTGTGGGAGTCCCCCAGTGCTTGCTCCACAACCTCAGTGGTGATGGTGATGGAATTGCCATGAGGTTTGATATTGATATTTATATATTTGTATATATTTAATGTTACTATTATTTTATTACTTATTAATGCTTTCATTAGAGCAGTTTTACTTTCCAAGCTGTAAGTCTCTTTCTCTTATTTCCTTCCTCTTCCCCTTGGGGAAGGGAGAGTCGTTAACAGAGAGCATCTGTGATGCGTCTGGTGGCCAAAATTTTCCTCAAAAAATTCTCCTCCAGAAGGTTCTAGTTTCTTTCATTTTACTCTTTGGGAAGTAGTGTGGGAAGGGAGAGGGTCTTATTTGAGGGGATTAGCTGCACTAGGTTGAAGCTTAACTAAATTTACAAAACTGCATATGGAGGATATTTCTACTGATGTAGTGTCATCTGATCCAGCACAACCATTATATATCAAAAAAGATGTCAGTGTTTCAGTATCAGTTCTTTTTTGATGTCATTTTAAAGGCAGAGAAGAGTGTCTAACAGGATATTAACCTAAATTTTGCTTTATTTTTATGAATTAAAATCTAAAAAATGCAGTATGCCCTATATATTTATATTACTCTAAATTTATGTCCATTTCAGGACCCTCCAGGAAACCAAGCTAAATCAGAGATGTAGCTGTCCAGATCCCAAGTGAGCAGCCAGGGCTGCATTTATACACCTCACGGCTCTTAGTGGTTTAGACAACACTGTTAAGTTTTGGTACCTAAGACGAAGCCTAATAACTTTCCAGGATATATAAATCATCTTTATGTGCTGCACCAAGAGATCTTTAGTTTCCAGTGAACAAAGCTAAAGATTGTGAATCCAGTGCTGAATTAGCACAGAGTAATGCAAGACTGGGCAACGACAACTAAATTTGGTCCAGAGAGCATCTCAGCAAAGTTAATCAGTATGGAAAGTGTTCACATGCCCCCACATATAGGTGGTGTAGGCAGCATACCTCCCTTGTCTATATTAGGTCACCTGAAAGCAGCTTCTTTCACTTCAGGCTAGAAAAGTGCATGGGTTACTACCTGCTGAGGAAAGCTGTAGAAACTCCCGGTAATGTATCTCTTGATTCATATAACTGACATGGGTGATACTGCAAATGTGTGATGTATGTCCTGACAGGGAGTGGGAGACACAGAATAATGAGGGCTGCTTTTAGAAACCCTTAGGTACGTGTCTGATGCAGACTTTTGCTGTTGGGATTGGACATGTTCTGGTCTAGCTCCATAATAACTGCATGTTATACATACCACAGAATCACAGAATCATAGAATCATCTAGGTTGGAAAAGACCCATGGGATCATCGTGTCCAACCATTCACCCTACTCTACAAGTTCACCCCTAG
>JAAGNO010020615.1:0-26065 GCA_033439905.1 Ceryle rudis | reverse complement strand
CCACAAAAAATAAAAACAAACAAACAAACAAACAAACAAACAAAAACAAAACACCCCAAACCAAAAACCCCACAACAAATAACCAAACAAAAAAATCTCCAGAAACATAAAGAAGCTACTGGTCTTTGAGTTCACATAATCTTTGGGTTTTTTCCTACAGAAATATTAAGAAACGTTTTAAAAACATTTCCCCCTGAGTTCCATGATGACAGTTGTTATTTGTCATTGTGTGCTAAAGTGATCACCTGTAAAACCAGGTAAAATATAACTTGAAACTTACATTTGCAGTCCTGAACCTTTGATGAATATGATGGATGTGAAGGAATGGGGGTTTAACAATCTGCACATGCAGCTTTGGGAAATAAAATTCACGGCATCAATACCTGCCCTGAGACGGGGCTTAGAAAAATACTTTGTGCTTCAAAACTAGCCATCTTCTGAAATCATAAAGAGGTATGTTTGTTCCTGTATTTATTCAAATAGAACTATAAACAATGTACATTTTAAAACAGCTTTAAGTGTTAGAAAATATTTTAAAGGACATGAAGTTCATCCACTGTAGGTGTTTGATGGGAAGGAATGTTGAAGACCACCTTCAGATACTCTGACCTCAGGGATAGACTCATCAGTTTATTGTCTTCCTTTGTAACTCTTCTGTCTCATCTATCCTCCCTACTTCAGTTCACTTGGTCTTTGAACGTTGATCTGTCTCTAATACATCATGACACATTTTTCAAGCTGCAGCATATGTTAAAAAAAAAAAAACAAAAAACCAACAAGCAAGCAAGAAAGCTGAAGATGCTTTCTGGTACTCCATTCCAAAGCTGTTGGATAATGGAAAGTTCTCTGCATGTTTTTCTATCTACTGGATATAAAATTGTCTTCAGATTCTCTTCCCAACCATCCCCTCTGTTTTCTTTCATGACTCTAATTATTTTTCCGTTTTAAATAAATGCCGTTTAGACTACAAAGACAGACAGATTCTCTCTGTACCACTCTGATAATATGCTAACCGTCATTACCTGTTACAGTCAAAGCAGCCACTGATAGACATTTATCTACCTCATGAACTGCCAGAAGGCAGTGAGGACCTCTCAACAAAAAATATCGTATGAGAAAACTGTCAATTTATCTACTGATAACACCTATTTAAATCTAAGTTTTCATATGTAGGTGTTCATAGATGGAACAGATGACTATATGCTGTTATGGTCAATGAGGAGATCTCCATTTTATCTGCTCAATGACCATTTGAGCCTAATAAGAGAGTCTGCTAATATATCATTCTAAGTTCAACTGTTTCCCACTTGGAGGCTTTTAATGCCACCTGAGATCTCACAGGTTTTCTTGTCAGACATCCGTTTCTATACTAGCTTAAGTGTCCTCTGGAGATACTGCACAGAATCTGGCAGCTCTAAGCAGAAGTCTTTCTTCACTGTGAAGTCTTAGATGGCAGTAGACACAAATGCGTAAAGTGAATACTCCAGGCTTCACTGAATGTATTAATAATGACCATATGGAGGATATAGAAAAATCTCATGTACAGACATTTACATGTTGGAATTGGTAGCTTAGGTGATTAAAGGCTCATCTCTACACGCACAAAGGAGCTCAGTCACCATGGCAGCTGGTGGAACACCAAAAACCCAGTCAGAGGAATTAGCCACTGACGAATTGCCTCACAGGGAATCCCAGGAGGGTGTCAGCCCCATGGGCAGGGAGTGAGACCCATCACCACCAAACAGCTGGATAGGGTCCTCAGGAAGCCTTACAGGCTGAGGGTGGATACTGCCTTTAGAGGTATGAGACTTCTTATGGGCTACAGGGGAAAACCATCTTGGGATTGCACAAGACTTATTATGTGATGCTTTAGGGAGGAACCAAATCATAGAATCATAGGATCATACAATTATTATGGTTGGAAAGGACCTCTAGGATCATCAAGTCCAACCTTCATCCCAAAATCTCCCTGACCACTAGACCATTGCCTCAAGTGCTACATCTACTCATTTTTTAAACACCTCCAGGGATGGTGACTCCACCACCTCCCTGGGCAACCTGTTCCATTGCTCAACCACTCTCTCAGTAAAGAATTTCATTCTAATATCTGATCTGAACCTCCCCTGATGCAACTTGAGGCCATTTCCTCTCATCCTATCATTAGTAATTTAGGAGAAGAGACCAACACCAGCCTCAATACAACATCCTTTTAGGTAGTTGTAGAGAGCAATAAGGTCTCCTCTCAGTCTCTTCTCTAGACTAAACAACCGCAGTTCCCTCAGCCGCTCTTCATAAGACATATTTTCCAGACCTCTCACCAGCCTCGTTCCCTCCTCTAGACCTGCTCCAGCACCTCAATGTCCTTCTTATACTGGAGTGCCCAAAACTGGACACAGTACTCAAGAGTGCTGAGTACAGGGGCACAATCATCTCCCTACTCCTGCTGGTCACACCTTTTCTGATACAGGCCAGGATGCCATTGGCCTTCTTGGCCACCTGGGCACACTGCTGGCTCATGTTCAGTCAGCTGTCAACCAACATCCCCAGGTCCTTTTCTGACAAGCAGCTTTCCAGCCACTGTTCTCCAAGCTTGTAGTGCTGCCTGGAGTTGTTGCGACCGAAGTGCAGGACCCAGCACTTGGCCTTGTTAGACCTTATCCCATTGACCTCAGCCCATCACTCCAGCCTGTCCAAATCCCTCTGCAGAGCCTTCCTACCCTCAAGCAGATTGACACTTCCACTTAATTTCATGTCATCTGTAAATTTACTGAAGGTACATTTGATCCCTTCATCCAGGTCATTGATAAAGATATTAAAGAAGACTGGTCCCAAAATTGAGCCCTGAGGGACGCCGCTTGTGACCGGTCACCAACTGGATTTAACTCCATTCACCACAACTCTCTGGGCTCAGCCATCCAGCCAGTTTCTAACCCAGTGAAGAGTCTACCTGTCCAAGCCATGAGCCACCAGCTTCTCCAGCAAAATGCTGTGGGAAACGGTGTCAAATGCCTTACTGAAATCCAGGTAGACAACATCCGCTGCTCTTCCCTCATCCACCAGGCGGGTCACCAGATCGTAGAAGATCAGGTTGGTTAAACAGGACTTGCCCTTCATTAACCCATGTTGGCTGGGCCTGATCTCCCTGTTGTCCTTCACTTGCCTTGTTATTACTCACAAGATGAACTGTTCCATAATCTTCCCTGGAGCCGAGGTCAGGCTGGCAGGCCTGTAGTTTCCCAGATCCTCCTTCCTGCCCTTCTTGTAGATGGGTGTCACGCTGGCAAGTCTCCAGTCATCCGGGACCTCCCCCATTAACCAGGACTGCTGATGAACGATGAAGAGAAGCTTGGCAAGTTCCTCCACCAGTTCCTTCATCACTCTCAAGTGGATCACATCCAGCCCCATAGACTTACGGGCATCCAGTTGACTGAGCAGGTCATTCACTGCTATTTCCTGGATTGTGAGGGGATTATTCTGATCTCCATCCCTATCTTCCAGCTCAGGGGACTGAATACCTTGAGGATAACTAGTCTGACTATTAAAGACTGAGGCAAAGAAGGCATTAAGTACCTCAGCCTTCTCCTCATCCTTGGTAGCAATGTTCCCCCTTGCATCCAATAAAGGATGGAGATTCTCCCTGGTTCTTTTTTATTTGTTAATATATTTATAAAAATGCTTATTATCTCTTGCAGAAGTGGCTAGGCTGAGTTCTAGCTGAGCTTTTGCCCCCCACAATGTTCTTTGTACATGACCTAACTAAATCCCTGTACTCTTCCTGAGAAGCCTGCCCCTTCTTCCAAAGGTGGTAGACTCTCCTCTTTCTCCTAAGTCCTAGCAAAAGCTCCCTGTTCAGCCAGGCCAGTCATTTTCCCCAACAGTTTGTGTTACAACACATGGGGACAGCCTGCTCCTGTGCCTTTAAGAGTTCCTTCTTGGAAAGAGTCCAGCCTTCCTGGACCCCTGGACTTCCTGGACTGTACTCCAAGGGACTTTCTCAATGAGTGATCTAAACAGGTTGAACTCCGCTCATCAGAACTCCATGGTAATAGTTTTGCTGCCCCTCGTTCTTACTTGGCCAATAATTGAGAACTCTATCATTTCATGGTTGCTAAGCCCAAGACAGCTTCTGACCACCACATCAGCCACCAATCCTTCCCTCTTGTAGCAAGGCACCTCCCCTGGTGGGCTCACTTACCAGCTGAGTCAGGAACTTATCTTCCACACATTCCAGGAGCCTCCTGGACTGTTTCCTCTCTGCTGTGTTATATTTCCAGCAGATGCCTGGTAAATTGAGGTCCCCCACAAGAACAAGGGCTTGCGATTTTGTGACTTCTGCCAGTTGCCTATAGAACATTTTATCAACCTCTTCATCCTGGTTGGGTGGTCTATAATAGACTCCCAACAGGATATCCGCCTCATTGGCCTTCTTCAGCTTTACCCATAAGCATTCAACTGGCCCATCACACTTGTTGACCTCACACAATCAAAACACTCCTTAATAGAGAGGGCAACCCCACCACCCTTTCTATCTTGCCTATTCCATTTCTAGAGCTTATAGCCATCCATTGTAGCATACTACACATGAAAGTCATCCCACCATGTTTCCGTCATGGCAGCTACATTATAGCTGTGGTGCTGCACAATGGCTTCCAGCTCCTCCTGTCTGTTGCTCATGCTGCATGCATTAGTGTAGATGCACCTGAGCTGGGATACTGACTTAATTCCCAATAATGGTCTGCCACTCTTAGGCTCAACTCTAGCCAGCCCTGTTTTGTCCCCTTCCCCCTTCAAACCTAGTTTACATATCTTTCAATGAGCCCAGACAGCTGATTCACCAAGATTCTTTTCCCCCTTTGAGACAGATGAACTCCATCTGTCACCCCCAGACCCCATGTGGAGTAAAACTCCCCATGTTTGAAAAACCCCATATTCTGTCTGTAGCACCAGCATCTCAGCCACATGTTAATCAGGTGGGTTTTCCTTCCTCTTTCAGTATTCTTCCCTGCCACTGAAGGAATTGAGGAGACCACCACCTAGGCTCCCAAGCCCTCAAGCCATCTCTCTAGGGCCCTGAAGTCTTTTTTAATTGTTTCCAGATTTCTATCTACCTCATCACTACCAACCTGGATAACCACTAGAGGATAGTATCTGATGGCTATACCAGACCAGAGAGTTTCCTAGTAATGTCTCTGACTCTGGCCCCAGGGAGGCAACAGACTTCCCTGTGGTGTGGATCCAGCCAGCATATGAGGTTCTCAATTCCTCTCAGAAGGCAATCACTGACTACCCTCCTTTTTTTAGTTTAGAGCTAGTTCTAAAAACACGGGGAAGACCAACTGACCTTGGGTGACCCCTCAGATGGACTTTCATCTCCATTGTCATTTGTTTGTCCAATTTCCAGAGCCCCATACCTGTTGTACAAGGGCAACCGAGAAGGGAAGGGAGACCAAGTGGGGATTCACCTGCCTCACCAAGCAGTGACCTGTTTCAATTCCCCCTAGTCTCTTAGGTCCTCTTCTTTTACCAAATGGCAAGAAAGGAGGGGATCCTCTCTTTCTAGCAGAGCCTCCACCTGCTGTCCTATTGTCAAGGACGGTAGGACCTGACTCCACCAGTCTATCTCCCTCTCACACTCCTTTACTGCCCTCAGTCTTTCAGCCTTCTCCTTTATCTCAGCCAGCAGGCTGAGCAGATCACACTGAACACAGGTGTAATCTCTGTCACGCTCCGCCAGCAGTGCCAGGTTCCGTCACTCTCTGCAGCCGGAGACCCGCACACCTGCGGGACCTCTCTCTGGGTCACCACAGTCCTTCTCGCACGAGCTTTTAACCGCGTCGCAACCACCGCTGGTCCTGCTCGCTCGACCGAGTGCTCAGAATGCAGGGCCGTGCACCCTTCTTGTCAAGGATCTTCGATCCCTGCGCTTTTTGGGGCAGCTTCTTGATGCAGCGGGCGGTGGCCGCGGCTTCGCCCAGACCTTGCCCGCGGCTTCGCCCACGCCTTGCCCGCGGCTCTCGCGAGAGCTTCCGGTACCAGCAGCGGCGGCTCGGCTCCTCGCGTTTCCGGGAGAGCCCTTTGAGTTGCTGAGATCTGAAGCTGTGTTGCGGGACGGACGGTGATAAACCAGCCAAGTAAGCACATAAACATGCTGCTGGTTAATAATCATGCCTGTCCATGCCCTACATCTGCGCACTCTTTCCTGTCTTCTCATTAATCTCCACTCTAGTTATTTTCATGAATGATTTTCTATGCCCGTGTGTGTGTGTGTAGGTTTAAATGCCAGCAGTTGGTGCAGGGACCATAGGTCATAAGCACTATGTGCCCAGGTTGCCAGAAACTGAAGAGACCAGAGTGTGTGCACCTTGTGTGTGTGTATATGTTGATGTGTTATCAGTAGCAAGAATAAAGCTAAAATAGCCAGTGAGTAAGATAGAAGCTTGGTGGTCAGATATTGGAGCATCTGTAAATCTGGGTGAGATACTGGTGAGACTAGAGAGCGTGAGCACTGGCTACCGAAGGGACCAGGACATCCAACTCAGCATCTGGGGAGAATGTAACATCTGGCAGGTGGCTACTGGTAGGGTCATAAGTCTAGACCTGCTACCAGGAAGACCCGTTTACATATATGTGTCTGTACATGAAGCAGCTGAGCTAGGAGGGGATCCAGTGGCCAGCTACTGGTTAAACTGAGAGCATAAAGCCAGCTGCTGGGGGGGATCCATAGTGTATGTGTCTGTGCATGTCTATGTAAGTCTAAGTAACAACAGCTGAACTGGAGCTGTGGGTCTTGGTGGTTCATGTATCCAGATGTCAGCAGCTGGGATGAGACATCAGGGATCCAGGACCAGCTACTGTATAGACCTTAGAATTTTAAAGCCAGCAAGTGGACACATACAGTATAGGTTTATATATGTATATATTTACAGCTAACAGACCTTCGTCCAGAATAGCCAGAAAGGGGCACAGCATCAGGCCATTTGAATTTAGACCTTCAGTTGTTGCTGGAACAGTGATTTTGTTCTTGATCTCAGCAAGTTTTGTTCAGAGCTAAAATTCACTGTATCCTTTCAGCAAAAGTGGTTTTCCTTCCTTTGTAATGGCAAACATACCTTCTATTGGCCAAATGAGTTTCTGCATGCTTGGAGGACTCTACATGCCTAATGCCCCTGATGAGTCCACAGCCTTGGGTGTTTCCTATCTTAACTATATTCTCCTGCAGCTCTCCTCACCTCATCTTAGACAATTGCATAAATTACTTACAGCAATAACCCTTCTACCCTTGACAGGCTGAGTTCACATAATTTCCCAATGAAAGACATGATTTCAGGCATCCATAGATGGCCCTTGCAACTGCAGTGAAAGATCAGGAGCCTGGCTTATGAGTTGTGCTTCATGTACTATCATGGTTAGCTGCCTGTCAACCTCACAGCATACCTTCCTCAAAGTTCTCCTTGGAAACTGCTATCTGTATCACCTTTCTCACATACAACTTTTACAAAAGCTTTTTCACATAAGCAATTCCAACGAACTTAGATGGAGTAGGAAAGGTAGACACTTGTCATGGAAGCAGCTAGGGACCCTCTGTTGCCTACAAGCAGACATCAGTGTGATATACTGTCCACATTAAACAGTCAGGCCCTAACTTCCAAATATACCTCATTTTCTCTTAAATCCCTTAAGTTAAGCAACTTAAGTTTTCTTTACCTCTAAGAGTGGCCAAATAATTGAAAATTTTATCTCTTGGTAACTTTAATTGTTCCTGTAAATACAAGACAAAAAGGGAAGATGACACTATGGAAAGATATGTTTATACATTTGAGAAATTTAATTTTCCTTTATTCTACCTGAAGCAAAGGCTATAGCACTGACATCATGGCCCCTCAGAAACCTATCCATATGCACTACCTGACTGTTCAGGCTTCACCATTCAATGGTACAGTACCAAATGCACAGAATTTCATATAGGGTAGTGAGGAAATTAAACTTCCTTCCCATAGAAATACACTATCATCCATCTCCTACAGGAAGCTTTCTTACTGGAATATTTTTGTCATATGGTCAGCCTTTCTGATAATCTGGGGCAAGAGTTTTGAAATTAAATCCTAAAGTTAGTCACCTAAATCCATATTTAGGTCTCTACCTGACTAAAATCTGAGCTCCCCTTCATTTCTTTCAGATTGTTTCAAAATCAGACTGCATCATCAGGAGAGCCAGAGACCAGACAGCACTACTGAAAATCAGGCAAGTGTCTGAATAGGACCTTATATTTATCTATTCCTGAACTTTTTTTTTAAGTGTTTGGCCTGGTATTCAAGCTGTTTCTTTGTGGGGAAAGAAGAAGGGGAAGATTGCAATAAAATACAAAGAGAAGAAGGTCTCTTCAGTTCTAACTAGCCCTTCTGATGTGCATCTCATTGCTCGCTGGGAAGGGAATGAGCTTGCATAATGATTAATAAACTCTTAACTTCAGATCTGTTATGCAAATAAACATATTAAATGAATGCATTTTCCATGCAGTGTAGCTTCTGCCAGGAAATTTGTTGAAAACATTGTTTTGCCATTGACAAAGGCAATGTGCCAAATTCAGTCCTAGTGTGAGTGGGCGCAGCTAGACTGGTTTTGGTGGCATTGTGCCCATTCACACCAGGTCTGTAATTGGTCTATTGTGCTTCAAAGGCTTTCATTATCCAAGATGTTCCAAAGTGCAGATAAACAAAATCTCCAACTACGGAAGAGTTTTTTCAGGGTCAACACTAATTTTCAGTTCACTTAGCAGGCATAAATTCCTTCTGGCTGAGTTCAGCCTGTGACTGTACCAACTTCCTAACCAACATAATGAAAATACTTGGATATTCTCGACTCCTTCTCATCTGCAGAACTGCTAAAGTGAGCCACTCTAGAAGGCAGCAGCTTCAGAAATTGTATTTCAGTAAAGGATAGAAACTGGACTGATTCAATAAAAATTGACCTGACCTTCCTGTTCTGACTTCATTCCAGGCAAAATCTCTTTCAGATTTCAGAAATGTTTTATTTACTCTTTCTCTCCACAAGTTATGTCAAATGTCAAACCAAAAAGCTAAACATATAAAAAAAGTAAAAGATGGACTGTTTCTGGGAGATCTTTAATGTTGGTTTATGGTTCCAAATTATGTAAATAAACATCTTATTTTTGTGTGTTGTACACACAAATTAAGTCATACTCCAGCATCTTTTGTAGTGTACCCATGCAATTTCAGAGAGAAGATGTAATGTTTCTGAACTCAGCATTGCTTCTATCTCAGATACACCTGAGGACTATCACTGACAGACTAACACTGAAGAGTATCCTGATAACCGTCACCTAAAGACATGTTAATAAACATTAAATTTGGCAATTACTAAGGTGATCAGTACAATATTTGCCCTGAGATAGGTCTAAAAACTCTGTCACATCCTATAATCTTTAGAGTAATATGTGTGTATCTAAATAGTTAAAATAATAGTGACTATGATATTTAGAACCTAAGGAAAGAAATTCAAAACTTAATGTGAGACTTTGTGAGAATTAACAAAGCTATATGCAGTAAAAGAATAATAAATTTGATATGATAAATTTTTTTATTCAATCTGCCTTCTTTAACTTTTTTGAATATAAATATGAATCTGGCTGTGTAAGATCAAGTCACCTGTTTTATAGAAAAAGTAGACTAAATTTTATTGTCTTGATTTTGGGAGTTTTACATCCCAATCTGTCTTCATCTGGGCATAAGAAATCCTGGTGCAATTTGCTGACATACAAATTAATGACTTTTGTAATATTTTCATCACGATTTAAGTTTGTTTTTCTACTTCACCTGCTTTTTTTTTTTTTTTTACAGTTGCAGCAGTTAGATATATGAGCAGTGTCTTTGGCACAAAGCCTAAAAAACAGGTTCCTTGCTATACAAATATGGCATAACAGCAAATAGTGCAATGAAATCAAAGCTGTAATAATCTGCAGTTCCACTTACAGATATCTGCACATAACTTCAATGTGACTTATATGCAAAGATAATGAATTCTATAATGCAAATTTGCACATGGGGGTCAAATAAGGAACTTCTTTGTATTTGACAGTACACTGGATATTAGGTATTTGTCACAAAATAAATAATTCATCTCTCGTAGCCACTTGCTATGTAAATGATAGTCTATGGATATTAAAGCATTTAGCACTTAGAATAAAATGGACAGCTGGGGCCAAATGAATATCTCTCAGGACACATTACCATTACAGTTCCCCTGTGAGTTTTTAACTCTTTTCACTTCTGAGGGCTGTCATGAGGACATTAATTGAATAAGGCACAGAGTTTATTCTAATACAGTCAAAGACACAAAAAGAGGAAAATAATGTAAACAGTACATTAATTTCAGAATCTACTTTCCCCCATTTTTAATGTTTCTCAAATCCCCAGTGTAATTTGGATCTGGTTCAATAAAATAAAGGAAAAAATAAAGGTTCAATATTTTCAAAATATCAAGCAGATGACAATCAAAACATAATTAAAAAATATTTAACATAAACTGGGATTTGGGCATAATTTAAGGCCCAGATCTACTCCAAAATTCCACATGAAACTGGGACTCTCATTGAACACAACCTCTCATTCCATCTCTCTGATAGATTCTTCTCCTATTTACTCGACCTCAAACTGAACTTTTAACAGAGCATAGAAAGAGTGGCAAGCAGATGGGTTAGGGGTATCTCTCCAGACCCTGTGAGTGCATGCCCTTAGTCCTATCCAGCACTGCAGATATTTTCTGTGAAGATAAAAGAAACATAAGCTGTTTTAACTTTCTGTGCCCTGCTCCTACAGCTAGAAGCACCACAAGTATCAAATCTGCCCTCACACTGCAGCTGTGAATCCAAGGATACTCCACTAAACTTGGTAGAGTTGCTTGAGACTTACATTCTGGTTTAAACTTGGCACCTTCTCTCCTCCGGATCTAGAGTGGTTTCTAGAATTCAATGGTTACTTTGAGCATGGTGTAAACCAGACTAGACCTGATTTACTGATCTAGCTGTTACATATATTTTAATTATCTTTTCCTCAGTGGTTTCAGGATGCTTTTATAATACCCCTGACAACAACTTAGGCTTCTCTAGGGCTAATTTAGCAGCCATATATTGGATCACACAAAAATATGATATAATATACAGAGAAGTAATTTTTAAAATGAAGTCTTAGCATCTGTGATTGTCACTGTTGCATTAGTGCAAAATCTAAGCTACATTAAAATAGATTGGACAGCTAAATATCAAAGAAAGATAAAAGATTCAGATGTTTTAATAATTCCAAAAGTGTCTGCTCCCAAGTTAACCTCCTAAATGCCAAGCTAGCAAGAACTGTTATTTTTAATACTGCCTACCAACATTTATTTTTACTTCAATTTATGTTATAATGATACTAGTTATAAAAAAAACCTGAGATCCCTGCTGAATTCATCTTTGACTTAAGGCATTGAAACTGTGAGAGTTACACCTATATGTGTCCTGGATTTTCAGTATCCTGGTTCAGCAGAAAAATTGTTAGCATAACCATCATTTGACCTCAACACATTCTTATCTGATTCTGTAACATGAAAGCGGAAGACAGTGTCAGATTAGAAAAGATACCTAAATCTTTTTTTTTGTTTCTCTAAAGCAGTTCAGTGGTTGAGAAGTTAGAAGTTCATCTATAAAGGCAAAGAAAAACATTTGTCCTTCTAACTCTGACCATTTGAGCTTTTGAACAAAGATCAAAGACACCTGAGGCAGCATAACTGGTTGATAAATCCATCTGGTATAGCGCAAATGCTGGCAAATTGGAGTTTGAACCTCAGGTAGAAATGTTGGGATGATAATGGGCAGCACTGGGCACTGTCCAGGAATCTGGACTTTGCTATTCAGCTCAGGCAGAAACCAAGTGATCTGTTTCTGAGGTGCTTTTTATTCTGCAGCTAAGACAGGTGGATGCAGTGCTCCACTGCACTGTCACTATGCCCTTAGCTACCTGGCTGGTTTGCTTTATTCAGGGCTGTAAACAGTTTGCCACATTTGAAGTCAGAAAGGAAACCTGTTGGTGGCTGTGAGGATGGAGAGTAAGGAGTAGGAGGGTTCTCTTTGGGGCTGGTTAGGACGATCTAAACATAATTTACTTGGTCATTTCAATATTATAGCCTTCCTCATTTCTTTAAAAAATCAGTCTACAATCTGATAATGCCTCCACAGTCAGCAGTGTAGAAAGAAGACCTTAGACCTTTCCTGCAATAACTCTAGTCCTGGTGGATTCAAACTCTCATTGGTTTTGCTCTCAAATGCACATTTGTAATGTGCTGACAGCTGGCTCAGTGCTTTTTTATGTATTAAAATCCAATGTCTTAAAAGAGGAAGTTTTGTGAAGCCAAGACAGCATTTCAAACAAAGAAAACCAAAAGTGTACTAAAATATCAGTTCAAGGGCTTTTCACTGAGATAACCTTTCCCTCACAACAGTAATTGAAAGATACTAATGTGTGGCATGAAGTGGACATGCTGCTGCCATGTGGAAGATAGTTTGGACCTCCAGCTGTGTAAGTTGATAGAGGAAGTCAGGAATTTGTCATTGTGACTGGTCCCACCTGAAGTTGATGGTTTGTTGAAATTGATGGAGCACGAAGGGGATCACAGAGTCCTCTTTTAGACCACCAGCTGTGGCATACAAATGTTGTGCCCATTTCAGGATCATGAATATCACCTGTGATGCTTCTTCGTGCAGATGAGAGCTGTTTCTGGCTCTCCTGGTGGTATGGGAAGACACAAGGAACAGATCAAAACTGTGAATTGAGACAGTTGTCAGGAGTGCCCTGACTACTTGATTAGCGGGAGACATGGTCAAATGCTGTTATTTCTCTCTCTTTCTCCTGTGCTTCTTTGGTAGCAGAATGCACGACTTCTTTGCAGATGGAAAGCTACATCATCTTGCTCACAAGCTGCTATCTTCCCTGCCTGTCTTCCTTTGAGATTGCCCTTTCTCTGTGTTCTCTTGACATATCCTCAAGGTCAAAGTGTGGAAGAAACACAATGTTATTTCCAGGTGTTTTTCCTAAAATATTTCTTCTCTGAAGATGTTATTGATAAAGACTGCACAGTAATAGTAGTTAGATGTGGAGAATGAGTATTATGTTCAGCAAACTGAATTTTCAAATCTACCTTTATTTCAACATGGGATGGAGATATTGCTTGATGAAAAAAACTTATGAAATTAAAACTTGAAATTTATTTTGATCAATCAGAACATTTCATTTTGATTAAGACATTCTTGCAATATGTTTTTGAATTAGCTCAAAATACAGTGAAATAATAATAGAATAGAAGCTTAGTCATTACAAATGAAAAATTAAACCATCTTGTTCTAAGAATGTCAAAAAGCAGGTTCTGGTTTTCCCAAAATAAAGCATCATTTGGATCTGCACACCCCTGCAAACCATTTCTATTTCAGAAAAACCGTATTTGCAAGTGAGAAGTTCTGGATTTTTCTGAACAGTGTTAAACATATGTTGCTTTCACAGGAAGAGGGAAGGAAACCAACATGCACAAAAATTAAATATGTGATTTTCACTTGTTTATTCTTGTGTGTATTTATCTCTTCCCGATGCAATGATCATTGAAGTTAATGGAGAGATTCCCTTGAACACATACTATGCCTTTAATTTTTAAGCAAATTTTGAGAGTAGCACAATGCAGCTTATGTACTTCCCCATAACACACTCCTCCCATGAACCTGCATGCTAATCCACAGGTTAGCAATTCTGAGGTCTCTCTTGATGAACAATTAGTGCAGCAAACTGTGAGGTGTTTATTGTGATGTGCGAAACTTTGGCAAAAATATTCCCTAAACCATTTTACCTATGAAAGGAATTTGAGTTGTTGATCCCACGAGCACACAGCATTAATCTGCTTCTAGCATAATACACTCTTTTACTTTCCTTCTCAGTTTGATTACTTCTGAAATCTAGTTTGACATTGTTCATTATTTGTTATTGGTTTATTATTTATTATTAATTTCTTAGTTTGCTCTTCTTATTTGTCTTTCTTTGCTATTGCTTTGTTTGCATTCTGCTTCTACAATATTTTTCCTTTTGCTATTATTTTTCTTCATTAGATGCATTGAAATTTTTCTCTGCATATCATGTTGCTTGGTTTTATTTAATTATTTGTGTTAGGCATCCACCACTGCTTAGATTCACAGAGTCTTCTGAAGTCTTATCATAGAATCATATAAGTGTTAACGGGGATGCAAGTAAAGGCCCTGCTCTCCTATTATTGTGTGACTGGCTTCATTTGTACTCTGTGGGTATTAGCCTTTTCTCCAGGCTAAACAAACCCAATATCCTCAGTCAGTCCTCGTAAGACTTGTGCTATAGACCATTTGCCAGCTTAGTTGTTTGTCTTTGGACATGCTCCAGCACCATAATGCCTTGCTTGTAGTGGGGTACCCAGAACTGAACGTAGTATTCAAAGTAAAGCCTCACCAGTGCCGAATACAGGGGGACGATCACTTCCCTAGTCTTGCTAGCCACAGTTTCCAACACAAGCTAGGATGCTGTTGGCCTTCTTGGTCACCTGGGCACACCGCTGGCTCATAATAAGCTAACTGTCAACCAGTTCCCCCCCAGGTCATTTTCCATTGTGCAGTTTTCCAGCCACTCTTCCCCAGGCTTGTAGTGTTCCATCAGCTTATTGATACAGTACCACTGAACTCCACAGATAATGCTTTATTAAATGTTACGTCGAAGCTGAAATCTTACACAGTAGGTAGTATAAAATTATTACCAGCTTGAATATTCTTGAGGATCAAGAATATTCAGGATCCCCAACAGGAGACTCACCACATATTGCTTAATCCACAAGCCCCCTACAGGTGTGTTTTGGTGTCATTGAATGCCCACCCAAGTGTTACATGAAAAGCCTGAAGCTAAGGCACATAAATGGTTCTGTAAAGGTCTTGTCACACAGCCTAAGCTCTCCAGTTTTTAGGGACTTCAAGTTATTAATAAGTTGATGTGAAGTAAAACTACTGCTTGGGAAATGTGTGCATAAAAGCCCTACTTTCTTTGTGGCTATCTGCTGTAAAACTGCTCAGGAAATAGCACACATTGTGTTTTCTTTTCTAGAAGTATATATGGGTGATCTCTCATCTCTCTCTCTCTCTTTTTTTTTTTTTTTTATCTTAAAATACTTAGATATGTAATATAAAAAGGATTTGTAAAACAAATAGTGATCCTCACACTCTGGATTTCTCCAGTCAGAGCAAATGCAATGTTATTCATTTTGTAATCTGGACTATATTTTATATATGAAAGGCTAAAGTAAGTTAATATTTTCCTCAGCAAAGCTATCAAACAGACAAACACTATAAAAATGTTATATGGTCTTTCCTTCTCAATGTGTTAGTGTAGATCTTAAATCCTCAGATCTATGGTTTTAGAATATTAAAGGACTGAGAAGATCTTCCATTTCTTTAATAATATTGGGCATTTTCATGAACTGTGTAACATCCTCTACCCTGATGGTCAAGATTTTCAGACTCAAGATTAATGTCTCTCTTTTGAATTATTAATAACCTTTTCAAAGGTCTGTACTCTACTACAAGTCTGTATTTCCCTCAAAATATCTTAGAAAATCTGTTCAGGAGATATCTGTTAGAACAGTTGCGTTCGTTGTTTGGTTTTTTTCCCCTTTGGAACCTTGCATGAGCAGGTCAAGTCCAACACTCTTCAATCAGTTCAGTGTTACAGGAGCATGGATTTTGCATGTTATATCTGATGTTCTGGAAAGGGATCTTCACAGTGAATCTAATTTGTATAAAATAGCAGGGCTCCTCACTGTCTGTCACTTTTATCATGGACAAGCAAGTAACAAAGTACTTACGTCGAGGCTATACTACACCACCTAAAGAACCAGAGTCTGAATCCTAGCCCTAACTGAATTCCCCTAAGTCACAGTAGTACCAGGCTTTTAGCCATTGTTATAAAGAAGGTGGGACTGGAATTGCTCACAAGATGTGCTTTTGTACAAGGTGATTATGTTGCACCATTCTGTAAACAATATTTAGTATAAAGGCCTTATTTCAGATACTTCAGATGCTGTAAATTAGTGTGCCTGGTAAGACCAAATCTCTAAATTTGAGGTATCTTTCCACTGCAACACAAACAGAACACTTAAGAGTCTGCAGCAAGAAGCTTCATTAAGTCAGGCTGTTTAATGGAAGCTTCCTTATAGCTAAGTTTGCCCAAATGATGAAAAATTTCTCTTTATGGGACCCACAGGCAAATACAACAAATACACATTATAAAGGAATAGAGCTTAATAGATTTCACTGGGACTGAAACCTAGAGAACTATATTGATACCTAGTGCAGTCTTACAGTGAGACCACACCAATTTCAGATTACACTTCTGTGACTATTTATCTATGTAATTGCTTTTATTTTCTCATTCTCTTTAATGTTAAATTCTGCAGCTCTTGCAAGTGGTCAAATGTTACCATTCACATTGGTGCAAAACCAATGCAAAATAAAAGATTTCATTAACTTGAGCTAAATAATTTTCCTAAAAAAAATACATACACACATGCAGTGGATACCTTAGAAAATTGAGAGGTGCTGTAGTAGATATACAAACCCTTCTCTTTTCTTCAAGTAGCATGAGGGAAATAGCACAATAAATCAATTTTTATGGATGTTGTTGACTTTCAACATTTACTGCTTTTAAAAATTAATAGCTGAAATAATGAACATTCTCAAAAACTCTCTAAACAGCCAACTTGATTAATTCCTTGAAATGAAACCCAGTTGATAGGTACAATATTCTCAGCTGAAATTTTCTGTAGCCTGATCAGGCTACAATCTAAACTTACTCCAGTAGCACAAGCTTGCTTGCTTTGGTTTTAATTTGTGGGAAAATAAACAGACTTAAGTCCCTTATTGTGCTTTGTTTAGACATGCATGCACACACCTATAAAATATTCCTTCCTGTAAAATTAAATGAGATTTAATTTTTGTGTAAATATTATTTTGGAGGCATAATAGCATTGCACAGTGCAAATGTCATCACTTCATATTAATATTGCATTATTGTGAAAATGATAAGCAGTTCCTGGGCATTAGGAAATGTGCACTGCATTGTGAATACTTTCTAGATAGTGATCCACATCGCAAAGTGATGTAACCAAGGATACCTCTTCTAAGTGAAACACAGGTTCACATCAGTATTTTCATTTACACCCCTTTTCTGGGTCTCATTATTCATAGTCCCTTAACATAGGAGCAGAAATTAAATGCAAAAAATGTCAAACATTTATATTTATGATTTTTTTCTCTAGAGTTGAAATTAAATAATACTGTTATCTATAGTTGTGATATATTTCCATTTAGGATAAAAATAAGAATTTAATAAAATTTTGGTTAAGTATCAAGGCATTTGTTTTTTGGGTTTTTTTTTAACGTATATAAGATTTAAAACACCTGAAATTTAAGGCCATTGTATGTTCTTTATTTCCCTACTTTTTATTGCTGAGATATTGGTCTGAAATGATCAAGACATATGCCTGAAGTCATGATTAATGAGGCTGCCAGAGATACTCAGATGATCTAGGTGACCCTATCCTGCATCACAAGAAGTGGATGGACATAAAAGCCTCACTTTCAATGAATAAAGGTCATCATTTGCTCAGCCATATACATTGTCTGCTACCTCTAGATCCTTTAACATCAGCATTTGTGAGAAACTTCTGCATAAAAAATAAGCAAAAGCTGTTTTCAGGCTGAATGTAATCAATTTGATGCTCTTTCTTAATTTTCATGAATTAAGGTCTGTGGTCTCTCTCTTTCCACTTAAGGAAATTTTTCCTCCATTATTCAGAAGTCTTATCTGCTGACTAACAATTTTGTTGTTACTGTGAGAGGAAACTGGAAGCAACTGTGTTTCACATCCTGTTCAGACATTAAAGTAAATAAAACTATAGAATGTGTGTAGCAAATAAAACTAAAGAATGTGTGAGTCCTACTGTTTGAAGGAAACCTTTGTGAAAATTTCAGTAGGCAGATGGGGACATCATCTATGTTGTTGTTGAAGTCTTCCAAGATAATAAATATTACTGTCTTGATAATCATGTTAGATAACTTCTCTATCAGCAGCTCTTGAAACTGTTAAGTGTCTAGGGGGGTTATAGATTAACAAGATGTCAAGGCTGGTCTTTCCTGTAGTCTTCCAAAATAAAGGGAAACACTCAAGGGAGTCTGCTTCAACCAAATTCATTAAATTTCTCAAATAGGCAGTGGAATTAGAGAGTTAGTTAATACAACCATGCAATCTGTTTGTCAGATATGTCAAAAAGAAATTAATTTACAAAAAGTAAGCATTTCCACTACCACATGCACACCATTTTTTAGGAAAAGACTTCCAAATTCCTACACAACACATGCAAATAAAGTATCTCAGAGGACAGAGGAACATGTATCAGGGCAAGACAGGCTTAGAAATATGACTCTGGAGAAAAATCTTAGGATTAGCAGGAATAAAAAAAGCACAGAACTTCTCTATAACACTGTAGACAAAGTGAGAAATGTGAAGGTTTGCTCTTAGCTCAGCTCTAATCAAGTCTTGCCTCTTTGTTTAATTAAAATTACATTGTGTCCCCAGAGGACTAGCATATCTTTCTGAAAGCAGAAGAACATCAAGGTCCTTAGCATCTGTCAATATATTCTTGCTAAGGGCTAAATTCTGGCTGTGTTTAGGCAAAGATGAGGAATTACCACTTTCTCAGAGACATCCTGCTTACAAACAGCAAAAGGATTCACAGCACAGAGTGTTTTTCAGCGCTTCTTGCCTTGATTGGAGAAAAGACTATCTTATATCACCCATGGTAACTTGTTCTCAGATGTAAACTAATTAGAGTAGCAGAGATTGAACCCCTAATACACAGCTGGTCTTATTCTCATCTCAGGAACCTCTTCAGTCATGATTGTTCTCTTCTTTTACATCTCCACTGTGCTTGAGTAACATAGCTGAAACTTAAGCTTGATGCTATGTGTATATACAAAAAGGCTGTGTAATCGCTTCAGCCTAAGTCCTCTGAAGCTGTATTAATTATGTTCATTTACTTCTCAAAATTATTCTGAGCATTTGCTTAGGTTATGAAAAATTGATTTTCATGGTTCTATGGGGGAGGAATTGAGATCTCAAAATCAGACCAAAAGTCAAAGCATTGAAAGTGGCATTGTATAAAGTACATCAGCAGCAGTACCAGAAAAACATGTCACTGAGCAGAATAATAGTGTATTAAAAGGTAAATAACAATGTCAATAGGAAGACAGGAGGCCAGAGTTAAATAAAAGACACCTGTTTATCCAACACAATCTTAAACTTTTGTTCCCTGACTTAGAATAAGCCCACTTGCATCCATAAAATGTTAACTCCAGATTTGCTGAAAATCCGAGATGGATGGGCACTTCACCTTTTTATAATTAATTATGAACAGATCTGAGCACCAGGAATCTGCTCCAATAAGGTGCTTGGACCATGAAGAAACAGAATATACCCAGAAAAACCCAGCTGTCAGCTTTGCTGGATTCATTTTCTCCAGGGAACCAACTTAAGGCAAAGCAATATGAGGATGGAAGCAATATTAAGGAGACTAAAAGACTGTCTGTTTCACATCTTAATTGCTTGAGCTATTAAACAAACACATCTGGTGTTGATGTCTCTTGAATACTGTACTTTTTATGTATCACATATGCCTCTGTGTTAATGCTCTTATGAGCTGCTCGCTTTGGGCTTGGATTTAGGTTGCTAGCTTTGCCTTTTTTTTTTTTTTTTTTTTTTATTTTTTAATCTTCTAATGCAAAACTTATTTATCTATTCAGTGATTTCATTTTATTTGTTTTTAGCCTTGGCCTTTTGGGTTTTGCATATTGCATTTTCTAGCCATTTGCCTTCCGCCAAGTCTCTGTCCCTCATTTGTTCGAGAGAAATTAGAGAAATTAAATAAAGGAAAATTCCACTTCTGGCAGGCATGAATTTGTTAGAGTGAGTTAAAGGAGGCAAGTTTGCAAAATTTCATTATGGAGCCAAGTAATTGTTAAAAGAGATGCTGCTTCTTATTTGTTCAATAATGCTTTTATACATTTTGAGCTTTATGAAGGATTGATTTGATAAAAATATCCTTGGAGAATTGTGACCTTGAGTTGCCTTTTGTGGAGGAACTTCTAGGTCTAGCCTAAAAAGAAATCGAAGTGGAGACTATGGAGGATTTTTATTTAAAAGGTTATAAAATTGTGGAGACATGCAGAATAAGTGTTATTGACAAATTTGTTTCTAAGTGTTACAGGCTACAAAAGGTATTTTCATTTGGCTTTCGGAAAATTTCCTGTATTGCTTAACCTTTTAAGACATAAAGTAAGGATAAAAATTGCATCTACCACATAGGGGCTGAGATTGATAATTACTTTGAGATCAAGGATATTGTAAAGGCATGATCCTATATCTGATAACATAAAATTGCCAAACTGCAGAAGGTATTTTGGCTAATAGAGCTAAATTTTCCCTATCACTTTGTGTGAAATAGCCCATAAGGATTTGCAGTTACCTTAAGAATGGGCTAGCTGTTTATTCATCATGAAAGGGAAACTTTTCTTGTTTTCCCATAAAAATAAGGAGTATTATCTTGACTCTATCCAAATTGCATCTGCTCCATTGGCCAAAATGAGCACAGAATAGACTGTTTCTTCCTCTTCATACACATCAATGATGTTCTGTCCACAATATAGCCTGTAATGTCTTCTCTGAAATGCAGAATGTTTACCCATGTAAATGTGTCTCTCTGTAACATATACGAACCTTTTGTTCAACTTCACATTGATACAGATAAAATAATTACTCAAGATTCTTGAAAATCAATGTTACATATTCGTGCACTCTAAATATACTTCTTGTAAATATTTTAGTAGGTTTATTTAGTTATTATTCCTTCTGCAAAGTAGCTATAAAAACAATATACATATGGAAGTTATTTTAGCTTTAAGGTTTTGTGGGTTTTTTTCCCAAAACATTATTTCTAATGTAGTTAAACTATGGATTATTTATTATGATATTAATCATTACATTCAGAATGGTAATTTAAATTTCAGAAGAATGAGCTTTCAGAGTGGAGTGATATACCTCAACTACCATTTGAGTTTTCCTGCTCTTTACTATACGCCAACCATGTTTGTAACATTCAAGATTTTATTGTATTTGTATCTATGAAGAGTATATTTTAGCCTTGTTTAAATGGAAAACAAAGTTCAGATGGCAGTTGATGTAACTTTCACTACTGCATTCACTCTACCATATTCATTTGTTCAGTGGCATTTCATAACATTTGCATGATTCGCAATGGGGTTATGTCAGTGCTAATGAAAAGCAAAAGCAAATATTTAGCCCTTTATTAGTTTAAAAGCTAGCATACAGTATAAAAATCTAAGCCTAAATTTCTAGAATTATGCTATAACAAGGTAATTTTTCAGTTATCCTTGTCCCCAAGGCTCCCAAGGAATGTGTCTGAGTACAACTGTACCTCTTGTATAAAGAAAGGAGCTAGCAAAAAAATAAGATAAAATAATTATAACACAAATGAGTGGTTATTATATCAGTACAGTTTTTGCCTGTACAAACACAGCAGTCTAACATAATCTGTAATGTCAGTTATCTCTGTAAACTCTTTTCAGCATCTCTTGATATGAAAATGCATGGGACTAGCAGCTACATTTTTTTTTCACCTCTAAGTACCCGCTTTAATGAGCTCAGTATCTCTGATTCCCAGTTATGAGAATTATCTAAAAGTACATTATTTGAACTTCAATACTTATTCCCATGATTTGACATAATTTTCAGATGACAACAGTTGGACAAGGCTGGCTATAAAGTGCATTTGTCTTCTCTGAATCAGTGGCATTCTTTAAGGTTTTCATCTTAAAATCTACGCAACTGATGAAAAAGTCCTCAATATTTGCAGCATTAATGTAGCCCAACCACTTATAAACTTCTCTGCAATGGGTATTCTAAAGGCTAACAGAAAGATATCCAATTCTTACTTTCTACTAATTTTTATTTATTGAAAGAATTAAGAAAATATTGGGTTGTTGAAGTGGAGGTAAAGAGAGTAATGAGCAATAAGAATAATTCTGGCCATTTTGTTTTGCCTAATTGAGGACCAGTAGACAATATTCTCCCAGTCAGTTCCAGTGGCAGCAGGGCAGCCTTTCTGAGTAAAAAAACTAGTTCAGACTAATCATATAGCACAGACAACAAAACTCATAGAAAATATTGCTGATACATAGTATTTTGAAATAATTAAAACTGTGCTTGTCAGGAGTTCTAAATTTATATAATAAAATGAGATGTGTGTAAAAAATAACAGTAACTGAACTAAAAGAAAAAATAGCATAGAATAGCATATTCTTCAAATTCATACTCTTCATATTCTTCATATTTGTCTTCAAAGCATGTTCTTACAGTTCACAGCAGTAAATGAATGGATGAAATGAAGTCACAAAAAACACAAGAGGACCAAGAAAATCAGAAAGTGACATAGTCCATCAGTTTAGTCTGTTGCTGGATTAAAATGATTACTAGACTGTTTTCAAGAGTTACCTATCAAAAGGATTATTACCTTCTGCATAAAATCCACTGCTTGGGAGATTACTTCCAGCAACAGGCCACTGCTTGTTTTATAATCATTTTCAATATGTTTGAAGCCATCTTACATCTCTCAATAGAACACATGATGTTTGCTTTCAACCAGTTCTCAGACACCAGATTTTCTCAGTCTCTGCTCATTTCTGATGGTTTGGGGTTTTTTAAGAGCTTCTGTTTTACTGATATTATCCTCTTAAAATGTAGTACCCAAAATAAACCAGTAAATAGAATAGGCTGATTAAACATGAAGAGAAATGTAAAAGTTAACTCCCATGTATTATATACTACACTTTAGCAAATAAATACCTATATGAAGTTTACCTATTTTTACAAGGTCAAAACATCAACTGCCTATGTGCTTCATTACACTGTACATTTTATGCAGGGTAATTTTGTAATTTTGCAGTAGAGATAATGTCTCCTATCTGCACTACCTCAAACTGGTCTTCAGTTAATATCTTTTGACACACTTTGTATGGTTCTCTTTTCATTAAGACCATGTCCAATTTCATTTCTATCCTTAAAAGTTCCCACTTTACAAAATCTTCATCCAAACACAACTATTTGTGATCCACAAATATATTACCTACTTTGATGATCTAGTTGGTAGACAAAAATAATGATAGCATCACATTGGAATAGCTTCGATAAGATTTTCTCCTACTTTAGTGACAAATGTAACTGTATTTTAATAATTTCTCCTGGACTACATTTTCTTTCTTTCAATATTAGAATATTTTGATCGCGTGAAAAATCTTGCTAATATACTGCGTATGTCTCCATCCTGTGTTTCACAGTTGCCCTTTTCAAGAATTAATGTGGGGGGTTTGAGCACAATTGTTCTTAAGAAAATCAGGTCAGGTTTCTCTGGGCTTTCATCAAATGATTATTTAAAAATGTGTCATTGTATATTTGTAGGTGCCAAAGTTAAGCTGGCTCAACATCTTTTTTAATTTTCTGTCTTATTCCCCACCCACCCCTTTTTTTTTTATAAAATAGTACTCTATTTCCCCTTCTCCAATCTTGTAGGACTCTGTTTGACCTCCTGAAGTTCTTGAACATAATTACTAATGGTTCAAAGACAGCTCTGGCTTAGTTAATTTCATCAGATCCTGACAACTTGGCTACATCTAAGCTATTCAATATTCTTTAACCTGTCCTTTCTGACCCGTTCCCCTACCTTTTGTTAAAATTAAGTGTTAAAAATTGAAGTGTAATATACAAAAAATCATGTTTGCATTCATGCAAATACTGTACGAAGGAAAGCTAAACTTCGAAAAACAAGGGGTTTAAGCTAATGTAATTCTACAAAAAGGTCATACTGACAGCTGCAGCAACTGAAAACCAATCCCAATAGGGATACAGATAATGCAAGCTTCCTCACACTTCCCTGTCCACCTATTAGTTCAATATACAGTGAGAGGATAAGGTTAAGAGGGCCATTCAGTCTTATGGGCCTGTAAGATCTTTGATTTCTCCAGAACACTGCCAAAATGCATTAGAAGATTTATTGCTTTTCGCAGCATGGGCATTTTGTCCTGAAAAATTGGTTTAAAATCATCAATTTTTTTTATATTTAATTCTCAAAGTAGTGACAAATATTAACTGCCACCAAAGACTGCATTTAAAATAGTACTTTGGATATAAAAAATATTTCAGAACAACTACAGGAATATATTAATTTTCCCTATCATCTTCTTACAGAAAGCCACCAAACTAAATGCAGTTGTGTTGCTTCTCTGTCTCCATTCTTTCTGTTGATCATGTGGCCCCTGATGTCTGGATGTTTGGTATTATGCTGCTGGGGAGAGCCAACAGGATTGTCTTTTAGTATAGTTCTTTACTTAAGTTATTCCTTCACTATTAGAGCAGGAGCATCACTGCTCTAATGAACCCAGCCGTACACTGCAACCTAACCCCAAGCCTATGTCAGTAGATATATTCAGAGGTTTTTCTGTTAAGCCCTGCCATTAAAAGTTAAACCTCACTGTTAGAGACTTAACCACTATATAATAGATATTTGTCCTTGTAGTTTACTCTTGAGGAGGAACTAATCAACTGCTTCAGAAGTAGATGCTACTAGTCATTATGCAAAACAATCTGTTATTTTGGGGGTAAGAAAGCACCCAATGCACCCTTTGATCTAGTTCTGTGGTGGGGGAGGCACTGGTAAAATTAATGGATCTATACTTTATCTGTGCAGGTCATCTTCAATTTATCACTATGAAATCAAATCTTTTGGGAACACCATCATTAACCTCCCTTAGGTTAGGTACATCCATCAAGTCTTTAATCCTTTTATCATTATTATCAAGAAAGTCATTACTCTTCAGCCACTGTGACTATTAATTTCCTACACATTAGGACATAAAACCTGTATTATCCGTATGCCCTGGTTTCACTGGCACAAAATCGTAGTCTTGCTATGGTCTGCAGGCCATTAGCAGTTTGGAGTCAGCCAGGGCAGCAGACCCGAGTTGGCTCCCAGGTGTATCCCCTACCATAAATGTCATGCTCAGTATAAAGGGGGAAGTTTGCTACTGATGAAGAGGTCTCTTACTCATGACTCTGCTCTTCTTCCCACTCCTGAGAACTGCCTTCCTGTTTGTTGGGACCATAGTGCATAACTTGTTTACTTTATCCTGGCATTGGTATTAGTTTGTCTGTTTCATTAAATCCATTTTCATTTCAACCTTTGAATTTCCTCTGCTCTGCCTGATCCCACTTCTTGGCTGGGGAGATGTCATCAGATGATAGAGCAACTGTTACAGTTTAGCCCTGGATATGGACTAAACATAGACACCATAAAACTCTCAAGTGTTTCAACATTTGCAGGTCTACATGGAGTATATAAATGAGTAACTTGTGACTTTGCATTGTTTTGAAATATCATCTGTGGTATTATATTTAGTATGGCCGAATAAGGAAGCTGCACTAGATAAATGACAAATATCTATTCAATAAAAATATTATCTTTTCTTCTGTGTTCTTAAGTCTTCTGTTTAAAGAACCTTTTAATGAAATTTCAGGCATTTGAAAGACATGATGAGTAACTTATTCAGTAACTGTGTCATCTATTCTCCGCTGAATGTGTGCCACTAACTCCTTTTAATGTCAGTGAATGCTGTGTGCATGCACTTATAATAGAACGTACTCCTACAGTACAGATTAAAGGATTTTATAGAAACTGTAAGTCTATATAATAATTTTCAGTAATTAATATTCTTTAAGATAGGAAAAAGAGCTTCAACAGCCTGGATGTCAACAAGCAGTGGCAACAGAATAGACTTAGCCAAAGAAACAAAACAAATAAAACTACAATGAAACAGACAAACAACCACAATAAAAGT
>JAAGNO010020614.1:14469-41007 GCA_033439905.1 Ceryle rudis | reverse complement strand
AGAGTTCTTAAAATAAAAAGAAATTTTAAAAAATTTCATTCCCAGGCAAAAGTACCAAAACTGGAGATTTAACGACAAAGTTTTGTTACAGAAGAGCAAGAGTCTTAGGAGAATACAGTAGTTTTCTCAGACCGAAAGTGTAGCTTTAAATAGCAATCTTCATGTCAAAGTATATGGTTAGATTATGGAACCGTACAGTTAGTTTGTGATCTCAGATTTGAAGTTCCATAGTTCACATATTTTCAGGAAGAAAAAACTACAGTGTTCTCTAATGAGTTCCTCTATAAATGCTATTTACAGCTTTCACTCCAGCTTAACAGAGTTCTTTCTCTGGGACTAAAGAGCTAAACTCAAGGATGACATGTCAGTAGCTCCTGGATTTAGTAATGCTGAGATTCCCCTCTTTATTAAAAAAAAAAAAAAAAAAATCTGCATAACACTGATAAACTGTAACATCTTCCTACATTTTCCTATTGCCTTCATTTATTTCATATTCAATGCTAAATTACACAGAAATATTATCAGGCAAATAGGATAACAAAGAATATATCGAGGCAGCTAATTGTCTTTTACCTTATCCTTTTCAGTGTTACTTGAATGCTTGTTTTTCAAAATATTACAAGTAGCAAGAATTTGTTACAAATTAAGTAAAATTTAAGTGCTGCTTTTTGGAAATAGCTGCTAAGTTTGCTTAGCAAGCATTTCTCTTAAGAGTATATGAGAACAGTTTTGTGAAAAGTGGTGTTACATAATGATTTTCCAACATACTTGATTTGTAGGTTTTGACATTGACACACCGGATGACTTTGGCAGGACTTGTCTTCATGCAGCTGCAGCTGGAGGGTATGTAGAAAAGCATTCATGCTTTCATATTTACTGTTCTTATTTCAATTGCTGATCATTCCTATTCTTTTTTTATTATTTACTCTCTATGCTTTTCTGCCCTCTCCCCTTGGAATTTATGTAAACATAAAAATATTTTCAAGATGGATTCCATCTGCAAACAACAAAAATTAATTAAATATTCAACTCAGTAAATAATTATTGGAGTACAGTGTCCAAGTATCATCTGCCTTACTTCTGCTTGGGGATGAACTGAATTTTATTTTAAATTCCCGTGAATGATGATACAAATTTTAGAATTCACAGCATTCAAAGATGGCATGCCCAGCTAAGATCAATGTAGGACATGAGATGGAGAACAGCAACTTTGAGAAATACATTTTATCATATCCATAAAAAAAAAAAACCCTAAAATTCATCCTGACTATATTAAAAGCCATAATTAAATTCCAGAGTTTAGGTGGATAAAGTAGTCAGAACTACTTGCTCATCACTTGAGTTGTGATCCATATTGATTATTGTTATTGTATTGTAGGTTTTCTATAGCAGCTACTCAAAATTGCCTGGAAGAATTGGGTAATAAATTTCATGATACACTTTGTGGGACACAAAAACTCCATGATACTGATATTTTCATTTTTCTGTTTCAATGTTGTTTAAGTAATACTGTTAAGTAATCATTCTAAGTCTAAAGATACTTGCTAGACACATCCTTGTTACAAATGATTACGGTTAAAATTCTCTCTTTTCATATAAAACTATATATTTTCATATAATTTGTGACACATTCCCTCATTCATCTGCAGTTTAGGAAAGTTACTGAGATAGTGTTTAAAGTACTAGCAGTGTTTTACCTCTATTACAATGATCGTATTGTATTTAAAATGAATTACACTGAAAAGTGAAATATTTATGTTGCAAATTACATTTGGCCTTAAAAAATATACATTTAAAAACTTGCCTCTGTGCTGGAATCCTGGTAGCAAAAAGCATGTGACATGACGGTGTTATTGTTCATTTGCTGTAATTGACATCTCTGTTAAATTAGGTTAATGTTTATGCATGCCGTTTAATATCAATAACATTTCTATATGTGGACTTGAAATAGTTTGTAGATTTTCCTTGTCTGGTCCTGCAATTACAAAATCTATTTTACATATAAAAATAACAAAATTTTCATATTATAATTCAGTTTGATTAAAAATACCAAATGAGATGTATATGTGTAGCAATTCTGATATTTGAAAAGGCCAACATTAAGGAAATAAAATTTGTGATCACCGGAAATATTGCATTAATTTGTAGGAATTTGGAGTGCCTAAATCTTCTGCTAAATACTGGTGCAGACTTCAACAAAAAGGACAGATTTGGGAGGTAAGACATTCTAGATTTGTATATTGTAAAGGGCTGTTAAAAGTATCACAGAAGTAGCATATTGCTATATGGGCAAGCCTTTATGTTCCAGTTTAAATGTTTAGAAACATAGTTTGTTTATTGTCTTTTGTTAAGCAGGTGTTTAGTCTTGTTTTTAAAGACTTGAGGTCCATATTCGATTAATTTTTATGAGCCTATTTTTCTAATAAAAAGGATCTAATGAGTTTAAATTGCTCTCATCGAAGGATGCTAGTGATGCTTTCCAAATCATGTATTAGTCAAACGTATGAATCTGTTGCTATTTCTAAGATAGTTTGTTTTTTCTAATTAAAAATCCATAATCTTATTATAAATGCTTCACTTTTTTTTTTCCTTTCATTATATCCATTCCTTTCTGTTTCCCTGTTTGTGCTCTGAACTCTTTTGGAGTAACATTAATTTCTATTTTTAGTATAGGGTTATTTAAGTTTAGATGGCATGAGCAGTACTTGTGTAAAATCTCACAAAACATCATGGAAAAGAGGATTTTCCAGGATGTGAATAGCAGAAGTTGGACTTGGAGAGGACGTTACCCAAAGTTGTATTTTGCTTTACATTCCAGAGGGACAACTGTCTGTCCTAACTTTTGTCATTAGAAGTTGTAGTTTTGTCAGGTTGATTTGTTTTTTGGTTTAGTGTGCATGTTATATAGAGCAACTATTTCAGGAACGATGTAAGATTAAAATAGTTAAAAATGGAAAAAAAGTAATTTTAAGAGAGTGGGAAGAGGCAAGGCATTTTAAAGTGCTTGACTGTCTCCTCAAAACTGAGATATTTCTGGTAGTAATCTCTTTTGAAAAATAGAGAATAGAATTCTGAGTCATCTTTGTGCTTTTTAATTTTATCCAAACTGATTTATTTAGAGAATTGTTTATGTATTTGGAGCTGGATTAAGTTTCCTCTAAGATTATACATCAGTACTAAGATTTCATGGCCCTGTTATAGAACAACCAGATATATTTTTAAAAGATTTCTTTAACAGTATTTCTTTTACATCAGTATAGTTAAAAAATAAGTAATGCTTGCCTCAGACAAAATTCTGATCCATTTACTGAAAACATCTACTTGTTAATTGTTGTATTTTGTTTTGATCTTGTTTAGTTGCTGTGCAGTTCTTAGATTTGTCCATATTTTTCCACGTGGCTTAAAATTACTTCACTAAAAATAATATTTCTAATGTGGATTTGACTTTATATGTTTGCACAAGAAAATTCCTACACAGCTTCTCTTAATACAAAGCTTGTGCATATTTTGGCTGGCAAATAGATCCCCTAGTTACTGTTCTGCATTATTCAATGGCCCTAGAAATGGCCCTCTTTTTAATATTGCAGTGCTACATTTCTTCACCACAAGTACTTGTTAAAAAATGTAAGGAGGACTTGTTTCATTTTGCTTTTTCTGTCTGTAATATTATTTTGCTGTTATTTACCATTGTACTTTTTATTTAAATGTGTACTAAAGAACTCCACTCCATTATGCTGCTGCCAATTGTAATTATCAGTGCCTGTTTGCCCTTGTGGGATCTGGAGCTAGTGTGAATGACCTCGATGAGAGGGGTTGTACACCTCTGCACTATGCAGCTGCATCAGACACAGATGGAAAGTAAGTGGCATGCTTTGTACTAAAGCCTTTCTCCCTAGAAACTGATGAGCTGTAAATGTCATCTATGTTCTGCCTTCAAATTTGCCAAATGCCTTTTTTTTTTTTTTTTGTATTTTTGAATATTAAACTTGACAGTGGCTTGTTCAATGTATGTGAAATATTTTAGGTAACAAATATTTCTTAGAAAAATGAACAATAGTAAAATGTATTGTCATTTCTTTGCTATGTCCTATAGTGCAGTTCAGAAATTCATTTGGAATAGAGTTTTTAATGCCACCTGCTGTGTAGCAGTTGAATAAATGTCATTTGTGGGAGTTATGACAGTTATGAGCAATAGGGTCGTTCTGCTTTAAAATCAGATTCTGATGAAGCCTAGTGTGTTTGATGGGGGGTTCTTAATGTTGACCAAAAATCTGTGCAGTTAGTCAGAAATACACTGTAAAGCTAGACTTTGAGTTACAGTAGCCCTACATCAGTATAGAAATTAACCGGACATTTCAGTGTAAGATGCTTTATTTGTTTGGAGATTGATTAAACTATTTGTGTTTGGCATTACAGCTCCACCTCTTGTTAGTATAAATTTTTGTGAAGTAGTTACACTTCAATTAATGAAATGTATCCAAAAACTTTCATAAATCCACAAGGGTCTCTTGTGTTGTGTTTATTTTGTAATGGTTATATTTAACCTTGATACTTATGACTTAAATGCTTACATGCAAAGCTTATATAGGTAGCACAAAATTGATCAGGTTACTTAAGCTCCGGACATTGGATATATTGAGGTGACTTGAGAATAGCACCACTTGCATGTGCACAGACTCACATACACGGGTCAAAATGAAGTTGGTGTGCAGCAACACCCTTCAAATGCAGACAGCAACACCTTCCCAGGAAAAGAGAGGTGCTTAGTGCCATGTCATCCTGGTTTAATGTAGTACTTTTAAAGGTAGCAGTAGGAACACGGTGGCATATAACTTACACGTTGGGTGTTGAGGGATAAATAAAAAATATGTTTGTGGCCAGGTAACTGGTATTTAAAGGACCACCTTTTTATGTAAAGCCAAATTTGAAAACTAAATTGTGTGCTGCTTTTTAGATATACTTTCAATTCTTGCTGAAGTCTGCTGAGATAATTTTACTTTAATTGCCCTCTTACAAGTTGAGCTAGGATTAATTTTAGCTTCACAGTTGCTCTGAAAACCTCCAACCTATAATGGTTCTTCGGATGACATCGTTTTGCCATCTGTCTTATAAAAGGCATGAGCAAGAATGATGATGGCAATACCGCAGAGCTTTGGGAGATAAGGAATCATCTCTGAAACCCACACAATATTGCCCTTTTGCGTAACAGTTGGGTCTCGGGAAGATAAGCTGCAAAGCAGAGTGGCCTGAGGAGAAGCTTTTTCTATTGATGCAGCAAGATCATTAGTAACAGCTGGAAAACCACTACTGCTCAGCTCATACTCAAAATAGGAATGAAGCTAAAAATGATTGCTGAGATGGACTATAAAGCCTGGGGGGAAAAAAGGTTGGGAAATTATTTGTATAGAAATTCCAAATATATTTACATTCATTTTTATAGTCTTTGTTCAGGCGTCTTTAAAGACAGATTTTAGGGACAAGAATGTTTTTGTTGAAAACTATTTTCCAATTTCTTCCTGTTTGGAAATGTTTCTTTTGTATCTTTAACAAACACTTCTGACCTGGAACAAACACCAGAAAGCCTCATTTTGACAAGACTAGAGAGAGAAACATGATTGCAGAATAAGATAAACTAAGCAGTATCTTAAGGGAGATAAAACCAGTGTCTTTCTGTGTTAGAATTATTTAATAGTTCACCAATAAATAAATGGGTAATATATTTAACTTCTCTGGGCTTTCAGAAAGTTTGATTTCTCTCCTTTTAAAGAGGCCTGTTGAGAACAGTGAAGTATGCAAAAGAGGCGGAGTTAATCTCTGGATGAGGAAAAAACAGTAAAAATAATTACCAATTTTGCCCTGGAAAGAATGGGTCTTCAAGCATCTTTATTAGACTTTGCTTCCTGAAGTGTATTTAATGTATTTTTTTTGTCAGCACACACATACAGAAAGTACACAATAATAGGCAATACCAGTGATGTGTAACATTTATTAATGAGTCATGAATATTAATACAAAATCATTGCTTAAAATTAACAAAGAAAATTAGACAATTGGACAGATAAAATGTGGGGACAGTAATTGTCACTCGATGGGACAAATTATCTTGTCTTTGGATTCTCAGAAATCTCATCCTGTTTCAATTCAAGCAGAAACATGCAAGCACAGTTGCCATTAATGAAATCCAGGCATTTGTTCATGGGGCAAATAAAACAGGAATTATTTGGGTAAAAACATGAATATGCTTCACAGGTAGTTTTTCATTAGATATGTTGAATTTGTAAAGGTACTTGTAGCTTGTGTTACTTACATAGCTCTTTAAAACTGGAGAATTTTTACCTTTTTCAGTATGTACCTAAGTCCTTTTCTCCTTCATGCTGGGCACAAAATGTTAAAAGTGAGAGTGGACCTCTGTGTTACTGCTGTTCTTCTCAAATTTGTAATGAGATAGCACTTTGTAATTAGACACTTCCTTCTTCATAGTTTTTCCTGATGATTTTTGCCCCCTTCAAACTCAGTCACCTGGTTTGTTAACTCCATCCTTTGTCTGGAAAAGCAAATGTCGGCTCTTCATCAAGTCACTATTTTTGCACTCGAGGTTATCAGGCCCTTGACCAGATACAGCTGCCTTACTCGTGTTGAAATGTGTTTCCATTTCATCACAGCTGGTAGTGGTTCTTATTCAGATGATGAACTTGCACTGTTCCATTTGCTGACTCAAGCCCTTCCTGGAAAGAACTTGTGAAGAGTTCTGATGTCGAGGGTCACATTGTCTTCCCTCAAGAGATGGCTGCTTTTGTAGCATTTCTGCCTGTATTCCTCCAAGGTTTGAGTGTTCTCCAGGATTTTGAATTACCAAATTTCTACTCTTAAAGGCATTGATTGGAGGTCATGTTAGGATTCCTGCCTTTCAAATTTAAACCTCCCATAACCTACTGCAATTTTTTCACATGACATCACGGCCATATCGTACAACTACAAATGTTGAAATGTCCTTTAACTTTCTACCAGACTATTTTCTATGACATAAATGACAACTAAACCATTCATATTGTCATTGTATCCAACTGGCCCATTTGTCATTACTGATAATGGTGATCTGCAAGACCTTTAGATGAACTGCTAAGGAAGAAAGATTCTAAGCTGGATTTAACAAGATAATATTTTTTGTTAGCTTCTCCTTTATCAGTTAAATAAAATGCATGTGAATTATTTCATAATCCCAGAGAGAAGAAAGGATGATAACCTGTTGTACACGTCAGAAAACTAAATGGCAAGTTTCAGGTCGTGATAATGCCTTTGCAAAATGTTGCTGAAAGGATAGACAACATAAAAATAAGTAGAGTTATTGGTTGGAATCTTTTAGTGTGCATGCATGGATCGTAAAAGAAAAACAGGGAGAGGGAGCTGATTTCAATACCCTATTTTTCATTCTGGATTAGTGTCTGTGGTTGAAAATGTGTTGTCATGTTCTGCCTTGCAACTTTTGTAATGAAAGGAATGGTAAAATTGAAGTATGCCAACAAGAAAGCGTGTTTACTATATAAATAAATCAATAAATTACTGTCTGATAGTGGAAGTGTATGGGTGTGTGATTCTTGGATACATAAGATGAAGAATGCAGCTATTGATTTGCTTACTCCCCTATTAAGTACAGAAGAATGTACCGATACAGAAAAACATCCAAAATCAGTAATCAATTATATTAACAAAGGTAATTAAAGTTGTATTAGCCAGGAGGAAAATAGCCATGACATACTAATTTTAACCAAGTCAGATAATTCAGGGGATGCAGGATGTCTGCAGAGAAGGTTTCTTTCAGATTTTGGAAGCTTTGTGATTGATCTTAAAAGTTGTTGTAACGAGCTAGGTGTTTTCTAGTCCTAGCCGATATTGTACATTAAATCAGTGTTCCCATGTGCTGTATACTACTTTCCAATTAAATTGGAAATTAAATTTATCACTTGGCATAAAGTTCAGATTTAACATTTAGATGTATGGTTGCGTATGTCATTTTAAATAGGTGCCTGGAATACTTGCTAAGAAACGATGCCAATCCAGGGATCCGAGACAAGCAAGGATACAATGCAGTTCATTATTCAGCTGCTTATGGTCATCGCTTATGTCTTGAATTGGTAAGAAAACATATCCTAGATGAAAGCTGTAACAGCTGCTCTTACAGAGTATGATGCAGAGGCCTAAGGCTTCCTACACAGTTCTTCGACTGTAAGCTAGTTCAGTAGCATTTTTCAGCCCCTGTGGGAATAAATATTTAAGCACTTGGTACTCTTAAAACAGGGGCAGGGTGAGGAGCTGAGGTGCTACATACTGGCTTAAAACGATAATACATTCCAAGATGGAGACAGGTGGTTGAGGATGTGGGATGTTAGTTTTGTTTTGTTTCTTGACTTAGAATATACTGCTGATTTTTCCCTGATGGTTGAAATGAAATAACCACAGGTTATCCCAGTGAGAAGTATTAAGAAATTTCACAAACGTCACCTGAAGGAGCAAATCAAAATGTAGGCCAAACCTACAGGAAGGGTATAATGTAAGGGTGACTTTTAAAATACTTCACATAGTTACAGTAATTAATGGCCACGTAATAGATTTTCTAATAATAAAGCCTTCCGCCGTTTTTTATTAATCCCTTTGCAAAAATGTGTATGATAATTGATATGCTAATTTTATCTTCTTTCTGTTACACAACTTAGTATTTTTATACACGTTGAATACATTTGAATATAAAAGTATAAACATACATTCTGAATATTTTTAATTGCAGATTGCAAGCGAAACACCTCTAGATGTTGTAAGTGTGATTATTTCTTACTGTTGAAGTACTAATGTATAGGAATAGGGAACATGTCATTTTAAAAATGCCACTTATTTTTAGACTTATTCAGCTATTTTTTTCAATGCATAGATGTAATTAATTTCAGTTACAAATTAGATTGAATTGCAAGTCAGTGTTTTAGGAATTTTTTTTTTTTTTTTTTTACTTAAATATTTGCATGGCTATGTTCTAAAACTGTGATAATGAAACCTTAGTGATCTGAATGTGTTTGGTGTTCTTCAAAGACTTTGAATGTCTTAATTCCTAAATTAAATATGGTCTTGGAAAAAGGCCCAGAACTAAAACTTTACAACACATCTAAAAGAAACAAACAGAAATGTACATACACAGATATTTTAGTCCTATTTTATAACTCTTGTGCCTTTTTTGGGTCCATTTCTTCTCTTTGGGAAATGTTTTTCTGTTCTGAGAAATCAATTCTGCCTTCTGGTTTTTCCTATTGTTTTCTTGATGACTTTTCACCTAATCTAAATGCTTGCTTGTTTTGGTTTGGTTTTTTTTTTCCTCCTACATCTGTTCTCACCTGTCCTTGTCTTCCCTTTGTATGCATTTATTTAATCTACATTATTTCATATGTCTGCTTCAGGAAAAATAATAATTTTAGATTAGTTTCTGATTCAATTATGGCATTGCTATGCGAAATTAAACAGCTGTGCTTGGGAGATGAATATGGGGGAGCAGTCATTACAATTCAATTTCGTTCAAAGATTGACGGAGATCTAGAATTCCTAAGGAAACTGTAATCCTGTATTATTCTTCCTGTGTTTCTTCCTTTATTTTTCAGTCTGTGTGTACTGTGGCAATTAATGCTGAATGTTTTTAAAGGTGATGTTTTGCACTCACTCTGACTTTCTCTCTTTGATAAGCTAATGGAAACATCAGGTACTGACATGCTGAATGATTCAGACAACAGAGCACCTATAAGTCCACTGCATTTGGCTGTAAGTATTTTATTCTTTAGTGATGATAACATATAATTGTAGACAGCTGCTTACATATGTTTATTCATTCTGGATATAATAATAAGTGAAATGCAAAAAATTGTACTAATATTGCTGAATGAGCTGTAGAGAGTGATTTTTGCATTTCTCTTGCAACTTGCTTCATGGAAAAGCTTTAATTTGAAATCTTCTAATTAAGTTTTATGTTATAATTTATACCACTGAAACTTTCAGGAGACTTGTTCTTTAAGTTTTTCTTTTAATCATCATTGTTTTACCCTCATCATTGTTTAGTATCAGATGTGTTTGTCCTTTAAAAAAGATTTTCACAAAGAGTAGTGTAGGTGAGGATCTGATGAAACTGTCCATATAAATACACTCAGAATAACCAGTTCAATATCATTATTCATCATTCATCTTTTCACTAGATTTTGAGCAATTGAAAAACCACACTGTACTTTGGGAAAATAGCCTAAGTCTCATGCAGTACATAGGTGTATCTATCTAGATATATATGATTTTAAAGATTACTTTAAAACTGGTAAATGAAAGCAGTTAGAAGAGACTGTTCCTGGAAATGCGTTTTATCTGAGGGCAGAGGTTATGTATCAATGAGTGTACATTTTAAATTCTTATTGAGATTATAAAAACATAGTTATGGATGGTTTTTTTCATTACTAACTTTGACACTTTGTCTTGACACATACCTACAGATGATTCTCTATGCTACTTAATCCTTGTATATCCATTGTGATCTCTTCACTGTTTCATCCCCGAAGTCCCTTCTCTTTTACCAGTTATGTTAGCTGTAGCTCTTTGTACTGTGTTCTTTTTGCTTACAAGTTCTACTGGCTTTTTCTATTTTAAATACTCTGTTAACAAACTAATAGGAATTAGTGTAAGTTTGCTTCTGCTCCTGACTTGAAATAATCTGAGGGTGATGTAACTATAACACAAAGCAATTAAGTACTGATGGGTATACAAATTGTAGACAGACGATTTTCTGAAAGTAGTTTCTGTGGCTGACTGAAAGGATAAAATGGAAACAAACCACCAGCCTTCTTGCTGAAATTGTGGGGCTTTTAAAATTAATGGTAACTTTTGGAAGTACTTATATGCTGCATCAGTAGCTCTTCCACATGTTGAAATAAAAGTACTGTCTTCGCAGTTTCATTTGTGTAGCCCTGGTAAGAAAGGGAAAAACGTGAAGGGATGGAAAACTGAAGAATTTTCTTACTCTTGTAGGCCTATCATGGCCACCATCAAGCTCTGGAAGTGCTGGTACAGTCACTGCTGGACCTTGATGTGAGGAACAATAACGGAAGGACACCATTGGATCTTGCTGCCTTTAAGGGACATGTGGAATGTGTAGATGTGCTCATTAATCAGGGAGCATCAATTTTGGTGAAAGATTATGTTGTAAAGAGGACCCCAATACATGCAGCAGGTACGTGCTAAGCACTAACCTCTAAAATTTTGGCTTTTGAAGTGGATCATCTCTCTGTATAGAAGACTCCATCGTTAATGTTCTAAAAATGGTGTTTAGCAATAGACAGTGACTTTTAAGGTATATGCTATGGTGAGAAAGGTGTAAGAAAGCAGTTGCAAGTAGAAACCAGTAATAACACAGGTATCATTAGAACTCAAGGAGTGCTGGTCCACACTGCTCTCTGGAAGGGTTCATTGTCCTTGACCGTTCAACTATCTAGGCTGGCTGTGCTGACAGGCGTCGCTGATGCATTCCTGTTGCTCTGCTCAGCTTTCACACAGCCCAAATTGTAGGCCCGAATTTAGATAAGTGAATTGTATTGCCTGTCTTGGCAGTAAAATACTTCTAGAACTTATTGGAGTCTTGGAGAAATTTGTCGGTTTGAGAAGAGATGTGAAAACTGTACTTCGTTGTTTTTTTCACAAGGATTTAAATGACTCCTGAGTGTTTTCAAAATAACAGCAATCCTTTGCAATATTTTCTTGCTGTTTTTCCTAGAAAGCTTTTATAGACCTGCTTTTCTCAAAGTCTAGCATCCATACTATAGTCTTGCTTTTTTCTCTCTTTAAAAATAGGCTTATTTAAATGGACACTATTGCAGTAAAAAGAGCGTTATGTACAAAACATCATCATTCTAATCATTTAATTTGTTGTCCATGAGCACAAGCTGTGTTCTTCTGTTTGATTTAGCATCTCCTAACTTCTCTTTGCATTTCTGTTGACTAGAGAAGTGTGAATTGTCACTATTCTTATGTGGGCTGAATACAGCAGCTGTATGTAGAAATAATTTCCCCTCCAACAGGCAGTCATTTACGAGTTGCATTTAAATGTGATTTCTCAATATTTTGGGGTTTTTTTCTTGTTTTTTTTCTTTTTGTTTTGTTTTTCGTAACTGCTTGATGAATTACTTCTGAGCATTACACTTCCTCTCTTTCTAAGCATGATTTCAGTTATTATTTCATAACTATGCAGATGCTACACTTGCTAACAAAATCTGTGTATGATTGGCTAGGTATGTGTTCACCTGGGCCTTAAAAGAAGCAGAAGTTATGCAAATTACTATAATTATTCTTTCATGTGGATGTTGTATCAATATATATTCTAATTATGGTTAATGTGGTCAACCTCGTTTATGTGTAAAACAAAAATACCTGTTGACAATTTACAGTTGGAATCAGTTATTTTTAGTACTGTACAGTTGAGTGCCTGATTTCTGAAATAATTTTCTAGTGCTCATATTTTGGTTTTAATTGTTAAGTTCTAGCAATGGTAAAGCTGTACAGGAATTCTCAAGCTAACAGGCTTTTGTTTGAACTGTATACTCAAAGGCTATTAATATAAAACTTCTATTTTTATGATGTTTTACAGCTACAAATGGTCATTCAGAATGTTTGCGGCTACTGATAGGAAATGCAGAACCACAGAATGCAGTGGACATTCAGGATGGAAACGGACAGTGAGTTTAAACGATACACATTTTGTTCTTTAAGTGATAGCTTCTTATAAAAGAAAAACCTAACTGTTTTGCATTGGTGATTTTAAATGTATTATTTTAAAGGGAGATGATACTTGAATTAAGACAAATGTGTGACTGTATTTTGCAGTAGACTTAATGTTGGTAGTGAAAAATTATCTTGCTCAGTTGAGAGCAAACTAAAATGTGTCTTACTGCCCAGATGCTGAAAAAAATCAATTCTAGTAACTTAATTGGGACTTCTGAATTAGCGGATACTGATTTATTTTCTTGAATCTAAAAAGCAAATATGTGTGGTATACTCAGAGTGGAAGTAGCATTGTTCAGGATAGTAGTTATTTATTCAGCTGAGTGCTGGTCTGTTAAATCTCCGTGTGGATTACAATTTTTCCCTCTCTGCTTAGAACTCCTCTGATGCTGTCAGTTCTCAATGGGCACACCGACTGTGTTTATTCACTCCTTAACAAAGGAGCAAATGTAGATGCCAAAGATAAGTGGGGACGGACGGCGTTACATAGAGGGGTAAGAGAATATTCTTTTTCTGCCCTTTCCAGTTTTACACATAATTAATTTCAAATACAGAGAATATGTTGTATTAATGAATTTCTCATTATTCTCATCTTGCCATTCTTTGTTTTTAATCATATTTTCAGTCGCTTTCCAAAGGCTAGCTTTTGCGTGTTTGCTTTGTACCCTCACAATTCTTTTGGGCCTCTAGAGTCTCTTATTCTTGCTGTGTTGACTGGAGAGGTCTCTCAGGGTACAGCTTTTTGTTACAGGGTGGGGTAGTGTTAATGGGAGAAAGAAAAGTGTGATGCATGCCATATGCCTTTTTTTTTTTTAATAGTCTCTGCCGGATAAGACAACTGAATTATCCCTAGAATTTAGCAGTTCATTCAGTGTTATTCCAAGAAATTTTTCTGTCATCAATATTACAACACATTGCTATTTTTCCCACAGAATGACTTTTTCCAGGAGTAAAAATAGGTGTGCTTATCTTGTTAGTACTTAAAAATGTAAGAAATTGCCTGAAGTTTGCTTGCTTTAGTTGTACACCCTGGCTTATATACGTGAATATTTGCACACTTGCAATTTCCTGCCACTCTCTCTCTCCTTTGCAGGCAGTCACCGGGCATGAGGAATGTGTGGAAGCATTGCTTCAACATGGTGCTAAGTCCTTATTACGAGACTGTAGGGGGCGAACCCCTATACATTTGTCAGCTGCATGCGGACATATAGGTGTTCTAGGAGCTCTCCTGCAGTCAGCCTCATCTGGGGATGCAGTACCTGCCGTAGCAGACAATCATGGCTATACATCACTGCATTGGGCCTGCTATAATGGTAAAATAAATTCAAGTTAAAATACAGGTCTTAATGTATTTGTTGATATTGAGATGGAAGTTATTACTACTTCTAAAAGCAACATATGAAGTCTGTCCTCTGTCGGTTCATATTAGTCAATGTGACACTATTACAGACATGATATTGAGAGGGTGGAATGCATTAATATCTAATACATAATATGAGGTGTTTATTTTTGTACTACATTTTTTGTTAAAAACTGCCTTAGTTTTATGCCTCAAGGAGTCTTCCAAGAAGTTTAGCATAGTACCTGTGGCTAGAAATGTGCCACACATCCCCAAAAAATTACCTTCATGGGGAGTCTTGGGAGGAATGGTTTTGGATTAAATGGGGTTTTTTTAAACTTGCTTCAAATCAACCTTCATAGACATAAGTAGCTCAAGTGTATAGAAGTATTTCTATAGGAATTCATTTGGGTTTTTTCATTGATCTTTTTCTTCACTGGTACTTTTCTTGGATTTAGGGGTGAGGGAGGCCTTAAAAGGTAGGAAATTCATTCAGCTCATTTGCCAAAGATTTTATTCAGTGTTCATTTATGACATTGTAGAAGTTCTCATTCATTTCATATCTAAGTCACGTGATTGAGAAAGGTCAAGAAGTAAGGGTTTAGATCTTCATTTTACCAACTATTTTTAAGAGAAAAACTAACTAGGCTGTCTTCACAGCTGAAGCAACTGAGTAATACATTGATAATTTGAACTAGAATAGCATCTCTATCATATTCATAAAATTAAACTCGTACAGCTTGGTCTGGTTTTAGAGTGACCACAGTATCTGAATAAAACAGAACTGAAATATGCTTGGTTTGTAGAATGAAAATTTGACAGGAGTTGTGAAAATACAAATCTTCAGACATCAGTGAATGTTGAACTAAGGTTCTCTGCATATATGCATCAAAGATCAAACAGTTACACTTTTTTTTGCTACCTGTACAGCAGCAGGCTATAGAATGTTGAAAATAGTATGACAGGTTGAACATACTCTTTCTAAGCTTTTGTTATGACTATCAACTTGTTTTTTCTTGAGGTTTAGCAAGACAGTGGAACAAAAATAAGATGGAGACATTTTCATGTTGACTAAGTGGTGAATGCACAGAAGAGTTTGAAACATGGAGGTGTAAAGAACTAAATTAAGTGTTTTGGATGTTCCTCAGGCAGAACGAGATCCCTTCTGAATTTCACAAAGTTTACGGTGCTAAATGCCAGTTTGATTTTCAGGATTCTAAAAATGCATTAGTTCCTAAATGTAGGAGTGTGTCTTTGAGACTTCAAAATAAAATACAGCTTAATCTTATTTAGATATATATTTTTATTGTAATCCATAATATGACTTTTTTGGGTTTTTTGGGTTTTTTTAATACCAACTCTCACCTTTGCTTTAGGTCATGACAGTTGTGTAGAGCTCCTCCTGGAACAAGAAGTTTTTCAGAAAATGGAAGGAAATTCTTTCAGTCCATTGCATTGTGCTGTGTAAGGAAGTGCAAAATTATTATTCATAGATTTCCTTGCTGTATGTAACAAAAGATTTGTCATTCTGTAAATAACAGCCTGTATCATTTATTGCAGGATAAATGACAATGAAGGTGCTGCAGAAATGTTAATTGATACACTAGGTACTGGTATTGTAAATTCAACAGATTCAAAAGGAAGGTAAGAGTGTAAATGCAGTGGAAGAATGTTGGTAATGTTTGTAACAGTGAGAGTGACCCTGCTAAATTCTACAATCATTTGGATTTTTTGTAATTGCTACTTATGTTAATTCCCTCTTCCCCCTGTTTTTATTCTTTGAATATTTTTTTCTTTTATCCTGTGCTAGAAATAAATTATAGAAGTTTAAAAAACCTATTCTGATTCAATAAACTTGAATTGACTTTTTATTATATAGGCAAGTTTTATCATGATTTACATTGTATCTCCTTGTGGGTAGTATTTTATGCATATTTTAATTTTTTCTGTATCAAATTGTGTCTCTGGTATAAACTAGATAGAGGGAATTACTGTAAATGTGAAGGTGAATTTCTAAAGGCAGCAGTTACAATTCCAGCAATACTTAATTCAAAGGATCAGTGGGAGAGACTGCCAGTCTTTTGTATCTGCAGGATGACGGGCAGGATGCCCCTTTGAATGAAGTAGAAAGCATGGCTGAATGTGCCCATATTGTCTTTTGATCTGTCGTAGAACTCCTCTTCATGCAGCAGCTTTCACAGATCACGTTGAGTGTCTACAGCTTCTGCTCAGTCACAATGCTCAAGTAAATGCTGTAGATTCTTCTGGAAAAACACCTTTAATGATGGCTGCAGAAAATGGACAGACTAATACAGTCGGTAATGAGAGAACTTTATATATTTCTCTTCTTAGGTTAATCTTACTGTGAGTAAAGTTGCCTTATAGTTAATGTTCTTGTGGATATATTTTGTCAAAATTATGTTTTCATTTTGCACAAATGTAAGCCATTAAGACTTTATGGAATATGTTTTTAGTTAATACAAATCTTTATTTCCCCAGAGGTGCTGGTTAGCAGTGCTAAAGCTGATCTAACTTTGCAAGACAGTTCTAAGAACACAGCACTCCATTTGGCTTGCAGCAAGGTGTGTATATAGTCTTAGTAATGCTGAGCTTTGTGTTTTCAAGTGCTGTTTGCAAATACTAACTTGTTACTTTGAAAAGGTTTTCAAAGCAATTTTTGAAGAGTATCTGTTATATGACAGATGTTTATTCTGTATTAAGGGTCATGAAACTAGTGCCTTGTTAATACTGGAGAAGATTACGGATAGAAACCTCATCAATGCCACCAATGCAGCCTTGCAAACGTACGTATCAGCAGTGAGTGTTTCACAGTTAAGTTTTTGGTGTGTATCTTGGTCACAAAGAGGAATTATTTTTTTTTCCCCCCTATTGGTTGAATTTTAATTCCTTAATAGGTACCAAAAGTTGAACTGACTCAAAATGAAATGGAATTTTCCTCATACTTAAGATCTAGTTTTAGCTGGGTGAAAGGGATAATAAATAAATAAATCTTACAGTACTGTGATTCAATTAGTGCAATCCACTGAGATTATCTGTAAACTAGTATTTTTCTGGTTTATAACTCACCTAATTTTTCAGTTAAAATTCACTTTCATTAACAACATCTTCGAGGCAAACTGATACTTGTTCTTCAAAGCTAGTTAATAAAAAAAAAAAAAAAGGCAACAAACCCTGGCTGAACTATGCTTTTATTCTTCAGCACACTTCCTGTTAGCAAGACAGGATTCCTACTAGGATGAAAGACTGTTTTCTATTATTAGGGAGAATGCAGTATTCTTACTGCTTCCTGAAGATCTTCTCTCAAGTAGAATTAAGCCTATTTTGTTAGCCCAATCATAAGAAAAGCTTAAAGGTGTAGTGGTATGTCATATTGGGAAATATATATCAAGATGGGCTATTAAAATGACTCTTCCACATTTTATTTTTTTTCCTTTTAAAGCATGTATTTGTGTTATAGGCAATATTTGACACTTGATAAGTAGCTGAGTTATGTACATGAATTGTTAGACTGCTTTAATAATGCTATTGGAGACTATTTAGGGAAAAAAAATCACTGTAACTTGTAAGCAACTCATGTATTTCTCTGGCCTGACATCCATTCTGGAATCTGTCACATTCAAATATCAACTATTCCCAGAAATCTGCTTGAACTGAGGAGTTCAGATAGTAAGACTTCTTCCTCTTTGCTTGCTGCTCACCATGGGGGACCTCAGGCAGCATGAAATAACCAGAAAGGAGGAAAGGGATTGAGTGCCTCATTTCTGGCTTGAAGTGGGAATGTCTTGAGAGAAGGAAAAGCAAAAATAAGCTGGGGAACAGAAGTGGGCTCATGTAATTCCACCCACGTTCCTTGGCTGGTATAGTCTGATCAAGAGATGTCATGGGGAAAAATAGGTATATATTCACACCTCCATGACACGTTTACATAAATTGTGAGATTTTAACAGTTGTTTAAAATATTACTGGTTTAGCACATGTTTTTAATAACTGGCTTTCTAAACAGCTTAACAATGTCCTGCTTTGTTGCAAGTTAAGCATTAAAATGGTTGGATACTATATTAAAATTTTGTTAATTACAGTATATTCTTTTAGCATATCTATGGTGTGCAGTAGTTCCTGAATTTTAATATAAACACAGCTGCCTGCTCTCAAAATGAATGAAGAGCAATATGAACCTGAAGGGAAGTAAGCTGATTATTCTGTTTCCTGCTGAGTGGTGGCAGGGTTTTACTTAAGCCAGTAGGAATCAATTTGGAAAAACCGTTGTATTTGAAAAGGAAGAATAGAGGTAGAATATTTGAGGTAAAGCTACATTTTCCCTTGATAGATCAAGTCACCACAAAACAGAGCTATGGTTGATAATTTGAAGTTTTGAAAAGTAACCTACTTTTCTTGCTTCACGCATTATACTCTTAATATTTTTTAATCTCTAGTCACAATGGAATATACTGATTTCTAAAAGGCAGAATGAGGAAATGCTTCTGCATCTCTTAAAAGCATTTACATGCAATAAAATATGACATTCTGCAGTTAGTATTCTATTGATCATTGCCAGTGATATGCAGTAACTCTCAGGTGTGATGATATCTGTAACAACAGCTCAGTGAAGGATTTATCAACAGTAGGATGCTAGATGTTTCTAAGTTCATAAGCAGGCAGGTCTTTTCTAGTAGTTACTTCCTCATTGTGTGGTGCCACAGGAGAAAGTAAGTGTACAATTGTAATTGTATAATTTCTTTGCAATAAGAAAAGAGATTGGCTATTTTTCCCATCTTGTCATATCTGAAGTAATTTATAATAATGTAAATAACATACAAGTTTAAACATGTCCAGTAATCATTTAACTAGCTGCAAGCTACCTATCTTAACATCTTGTTCTAAGGTTTATATATGAATTTGCTTGTCTTCACAGACCTCTGCATGTTGCTGCTCGGAACGGACTAACAGTTGTAGTTCAAGAGCTTTTAGGGAAGGGAGCAAGTGTACTTGCTGTAGATGAAAATGGTAAGAAAAATTTAACTTTCTTTCCCTACAAGGAACTGTGTTTTTTAACTCAGATCACTGAAAAGCAATAAGCCTTTGGAGATTTTGTATGAGTCTTGCAGTACGTTCCCCCAGAGAAAAAATGTGCTGGTGATGGGTCATTTTAGCCAAGTAGTAGAAGAGTAAGGAGAGTGAAAACTTTCAGAACAATGCAGGTCACAGCATAGAAATGTTTGGTTTGTGTTTGTAGTTTATATTGTATACCCTATAAATAAACTAGCTTTGTTATACTGAAAAAGGTCAGAAAAACATAATGTTCAAAGTAAAATATAACTTTCAGCTGTTAAGAAGCTGGATTGAATTGCCATTCCTTTTGTCACGGTAGGTATACTGGTGTTAGTGTTTAAAAGCAAGTATGAATTACAGATCTGTTACTGGTCTCAAGCTTCTGGCTCTTTAGAGGTTTTTTGGCACACAGAAGTGAGAAAAAGTAACTGCTTTATCACAGAGAATAAATCCTATACCTTGTAAGAACAAAAGAGAATTAGATCTACTGACTTCTTATTTGCATATCTGCATGTAAGACATCAGTGGTCCTCTGAAGCTGTGGTTTTAAAAGCATAAGAGATCCTCTCTTATGCCATAACCCAATGTGGTGGTGGGGGGGTGTTGTGGTTTTTTTCGGGATGTGCCTAATTAATAGTTCTAATTATATTTCCAGTTTGGACATTTTTTCTCTCTTAATGTTTACTGTGACTTCCTTTTTGTGTTTCTCAAATTACACTGCTTAAAGTGATATGGGTGATTTAACAATCATTTCTTGCCTGAAATAGGGGATGGGCTAACTGCTAAATGAAGCTCTCTAAAATTAAAAGATTGGAAAACATGTCTTTGATTCCTGTTTATCATCACAACTATGCTACCTGGAGATGTTTATATTTTTGTGGGCTTTTCACATGCAGCTGGCCAGTCCCTTGATAGGGTGCATCTTTAAAGTGACAGAGGAAAACATTGTGTAGAAGACACAGATCTCTGGCAGCCTAGGGATCTAACTGCAACATGTCAAAACATCTTTTTAATTCTGCTCATATTTTGATTTTTCAAGTAATTCTGAGTACTACCTAATCTTGTTCCTCACTGTGGTTCTTTTCTTTCTAAGAGCAATTGCTTTGTTTATAAAATTTTAAGCAGCCTTGAAATGAAATCTTTTTCTGTTGTGTGCGTGTTCCAGCTTAAAGTACACTATGTGCAGAATGATGAATACTTTGTGAGTGAGCATGGGAAACTTTCATGGGATTTATCAAAATCTATTTCATCTGTCACTGTAATTTCTTCTTAATTTTTAGAAGTATTAGTATGTCAGCGGGCTTGCTAAACCTGTTGCACAAATCTTGATTTCCATAATGTATCTTCTATATTAAATGGAAGAGCCGGCAGTAGTGATAGCCCAGTTCTGCTTTAGGTCTACTTGTCTTTCATTTTAGCATCCACTGATAGAGTGTGTTTCTGAAGAAAAAAGGAGATACAGATATTTATTTAATTATAATAAAGTAAAAATACCGAAGAAGCTTTTTTTTTCTCTTTTTTTAATAGAAGGGCTTAAAAGAGTGCATTTGGGGGAGGGGGGTGAAAGCTAACTGTTTAGCAAAGCAGGCTGAAGAAAAAAGTGCTGGAATATTTTGCATCCAGCACTAACATTCTCTAACTTTAGCATAGCTCAGGTAAGTGTAGTGATCTGACATACAAGTTTAGCATTTCAAACAGAACTAGATTAAATTGGAGGTAAAGTTCTGAGATAGTATTTTACGTGGCAGAGAGTCTTGATACGTGAAACCAGCAGAACCTCAGCTGGTATGGAATGGTGATCTCTTTTGTGTTTTGAAGTTATCCCTTTCTATAAAGGCTGCACTGACTTTTTTCACAAGCAGTGTCTCTTTGTATTTATATCTGTATAAAACTACTTAATGGTCTTCTGCTGCTGTATCTGGGCTACAGAAAATTATTGAAAAACATGAGCTTTGAAAAAAGCCTATCATCACTCCAGTTTTCTGCTTTTCACTTTATAAATAATTTATATTTAAAACTCTAGATTTGAAGACACACTGCTCTTTTTACAGCTCTTGTCTTAATGCAGTATTACTTTCTGGGATCTTTAAGGACTAATTTATTTGGAAAAACTGTAGTCCTCTTTGTTCTCAAAAGATTAAATGCAACTGAAACAGCAAATCAACTGTGTAGTATACTTGCCAAAAATAAGTCATGTTGAGGCTTCATTCTCAGTTCTGTATCAGTACTCACTCAGATCTTTCAGTTCTTTTCCCATGTTTGCACACCTGTCTTGATGAAAATTTTTCATCACTCATCTAGAAAAATGCTGTTTAGTTTTACATTGTTTATGCAGGTTTACTTGTCTTAAATAAAATTGCTAGCTTTGTCTTTCATTTGTCACCAGCTGAAGTTTTATTTTTGGTCACTCTACCAACTTACACAGGTTATTTGTTTGGGTTTTTTTCCCCACTACTTAACTTGGTAGGCTAATACAATTTCCTAGTATGGTCTGTCTTACTTGTTGTTTTAACGTGCACCACAGTAGTGAGAAGAGGCATTTTCTAACTCCAGAGAGCGATACAGTGCAACAGTTCCTGTTATTTTGTAGCTTCATCATTACAGTGATGATTGGCCTTTCAAGCAGCTTTTTTTTTTCTTTTCTCTCTTAAAGGAAAAAAAAAAGTGTGCGTGGATTTTTTGTGTGTGTGTGTCTGGTTCTTTTCCAAGCCTTCTTTTACCCATATTCTAGTTTATATTGGAGAACTCCAGTTTTCTGGAAGGAATTTTCCTTGTAAATGCTTCAAGATGACTCATGCCTTAGATGACTTTCTTCTCTTTCCCAAGTGTAAGACTTCATTGAGTTTATCATGAGAGCTGTCTTTGTACAGACCGCATTAATAACCCTCTGACGTTCCCGTAGGATCCTTATGGAAACTTTCAAGCCCCAGGGGAGCAAGCAGCTCTGTGTTTGGGCAGGGAGAACCCTGGTCTTAAGTCTGTGTCACTTAGGCTCTGCTTTCTGTTGTGTGAGGAGGCTGATTCATCTCGCTCTGATTCTGTTGCCCTGTCTATAAATTAAAATAGTGAATGCATTTTTTTGATTGGTTTTTTGTTGTTGTTTGGGGGGTGGAGGGGGGGTGGTGTGTGTTGTGTTGGTGTTAGGTTTGGTTTGACTTTTTGTTTGCTTGGGTTTTTGGGTGTGGGTGGGTGTGTTTTGTTGTGGGTTTTTTTCTGTTTGTTTGGGTTGGGTTTGGGGGGTTTTGTTTGTGTTGGGGTTTTTTTTTTCTGTGAAAGTTTACACAAATACAAGTACAGATGATGGGGAACATGATAGGAGAACTGAGTAAGAGTATTTCAGTGGAGTTGGTGCCTTTACCAACATCTTATTAAAAGAACATTTAAAATATTTATACTACTTGTTGCCCTGACATCCAAATGTCCAGCTTGCAGTTGTTTACGGGACATAACAATATAATTTGTTCTTACAATTTTAATTTTATATAGACAGTGGTGGAGGATGCAGATGTCAGTCTTTCATGATGCAAGCAGTTACTTCATTTTGCTATAAGGCAAGAATAAAACTGTGAAGTTTCGTTGCCAGTTATGAAAGCCAGAAGCTTAAGATCTACAAATGAATATTAGTATAAATACTGATTTTAGAGAACTTCTAAAAGAAGCAAGTGATCTGTTTAATCTTTATGTTTTTTATGATGAACTGGGATGCTCAAAGGTAGATGGTGACTGCTCGTTTTTCTTCTTTGAGCTTTTATCAAATCACATTAGTGAAAGAAATAGTGTTGAGTATGGCCAGCTTGAATAAGCTTACTTTGTGTGTCATCATACAATCTCCAGCAACCATAGATAATAAATTGTGTGCATTTGAGCGTTTATCAATGCTGAGCCTTCTGTTCTGCTTGACATGCCTGAAATACAGTCTTCATCCGGGTGTTAGCAAGCTCTGGCCCGTGCTGCTGAATCCTCTCAAAATGTATCTCTTCTGCAGACTGTCACTGTTAACTCTGAGCTGTTTAAGTGCTGCGATACCTTACTAGCAATGAAAACATCTGCTGCGCTGCACTTCTGCACGGCCCTATCGCATGGTCAGCTGGTGCGTTTTTGTGCTTGAATTATCTGTGTGTTTCCTTGGATCATATACTCCTTTGGGCAGGGACTGTTGTCTTACTCTGTTCCAAGCATCAAGCACAAGGTCTGTCCTGAGCAAATAATAGCTCAACCGCAAGACTGTCTGTTCCCTGCTTGCTGTTTTCTTAATTTCCAGCTACGGTTATATTCCATAATGTACCTACTTGTTTAAAACTTCTGTGCAATTGTACAACATGATAACTACTCCTGAGCTCCATCCTAACATTTGACCTGGATCTACTTCTACAAGAAAGATGATTCCTTAGTAGTTGAAACAAATGCTGGTAGAACGGACATTGCATATTTTCCACCCCTTCTTAAGGTCTGGATAGAAATCCATCATGCACTTTGCTTTAAAGCCATTTATTATTTAAAATTATTTGTGTGCTTTTTACCTGGATGCTGTACACCTTTAAGCTGTGGACTGGGTGTAGGGTGGGACTTCAGATTTCAGATGTACCTGAACATGTATCTTCAGCTCACTGTGGGTATATCTATTGCATGCAGTGAGAGATACTGCAAGGGTGCTACAGGCTGATCTGTCCACCCACTCCTGTGTGGAGCTGGGTAGAGGGAACTTTGGTCTCAGAATCAGAATTAGCTGTTATCTGTGGTTGTAATTATGTGAGTGCCCTGCTTCTAGAGCTGCTACTGTCACCACCAGTTGCAGTGCCTCAGTGTTGTAGATATCCTGTAAGGCCTGTGCCAAAAATTCTCCTCAGGTGCCTTGCTGAATGTTTATGGGTAAAGCCTGAGACAGGAGCACGTGCAGATCTCCACTGAGGAGAATTTCAAGCATTTCAAAGTACATAGGGAGAGGGGAAGCTGCAAAAGGAGACGTGTTGGAGGATTATTAGAGCCGCAGTTACCCAGAAGAGATTTCACAGCTACATGACTTTGGCTGCAAATCTTTCCACAGCCCAAGAGCTCCTGTGTTTTTTTGTTGCCTGGCAGAAGGAGTTTGGCTGGCCCAGTTGGGCAGCCAAGGGATGCAGTTTCTCTCTGCAAGACCTAGCCTTCTAATCCAGCTGCCGTTTCCTCAAACTTCCGTGGATTTCTTAATTGCCCTCAAAGAAAAGTTAGACATTGGCGCTGTAGTTTATATTGCTGTATATTGTAGTAAGTTATAGGTTGATTGAAATCGTATACTCTGCCTTCTCAAGCTGCTTTAGCAAGCTTGTTACTGAGACAGGATAGTCTTAGTAAAATAACTGTCTGTGATGATCAGCTATATGGGAGCTTCTCAATGAGGAAATATTTAACATGTTGAGCTGTGGCTCTCTAGCGAGTGCCTTCACTGTTGGCTGCCATCAGCTGTCTCTTCTCAGCCAGGTGACTTCTTCACTGTTTTCAAATCTGGGCTTTCCTTGCTGTGGCCAGGAGTGTCTGAGTGTGCTTAACAAAACAATTTCAACTCTCTTCTGAAGCCCACTAACTTCTGAGTGGGTTTTTTTGTAACCGAAAGTTACAAAATTCTATTTGATAATGCATTTAATGTTATGTTCTTGGGGGGTTTTTTTGTTTGGTTGGTTTTGTTTTGTTTTGGGTTTTGGTCTGGTTTGTTTTTTTTAATAGTGCAGGATAAAATACTTTTGCAGCTGAAAGATGACGTGATCTTGGAGAAAATTTTACATTGTCTTTAAGTGAAGGTTTTGTTTTTTTCCTTGGCTTTCTAGGTTACACACCAGCTTTGGCCTGTGCTCCCAATAAGGATGTGGCTGACTGTCTCGCTCTCATTCTGGCCACGATGATGCCTGTTTCGTCAAGCAGCACGTTACCTTCCCTTACATTCAATGCCATTAATCATTACACCAACACCTCAAAAACTGTCACCTTTGATTCCTTGCCCATTATGAGGAGTGACCATAGCTCTTACTGTACTTTCAACAACATTGGCAGGGAAGGTGGCTACCCATATACAGAAGAAGACGAACTCAATGACTCAGATTCTGAGACCTATTAGAAGCTACATTTTATAGGTCTGAAGAGTGAACCCGCACGCTGGAAGGTCATACTTGTGCTATCATAATGCTATCAGTGTTTGAATACAGAAAGAGAACATACCTTTGAGAAGACATTTTTTATTGTGGTTGCATAAAAGAAAAAAAATCTGTGAGATTCTAGGAGGATTTTTAAGAACATATTTTTCAGAAGAAGCATAAGTTCTTGAATAAGTACTTGGAATCCATGGTTAAAAAAAAAAAAAAAAAAAAGTCAAAACTGTTTTATTTAACTGTATTCTACCATTATGGTTTTGGTGCCAGGAGTAATTTCTGCAGACGGGGCACCCTACTCGATGTAAATGAACAACACTATTGTACAACACAAAGGATGCTAGACTTAAATATTATCAATAAAACTAAAACCATTTTGAAGGCAATAAATGAGTTTGGTACAGTAGGCATTGTTTGTGCTGCAAATTGCCAAAGGACCAAATAACTTAAAGATCTTTTTAATTAAATAAGTTTTTGTGAAAACTGGAATAGGTTATTTGAGAAGTTGTTTCAAGCAAACATTAATTACTTCTGGAAAAGAAGCTTAGATTTGGTTTTAAATATTGATTTAATTTTTTTTTAATCATCTAAAAGCCTTCCGACACTATTAAATGTACCATGAAAGAAAGCAGATGTACTTTTAAGTTTTGTTTTCTTTTAGGTGAAATGAAAATGAAGTTGTCATACTTTTATAATACTAAAATTAAACCAGCTAATAAGGTGAAGTCAGGGTGAAAAATGTACAGTGTAATAAACAAGGGAAGGGGTGGGAAGTAAGGGAGGGAAGCAGTAATTGTTGCACAGTTCTAGATTTTTTTTTTCTTTTAACATTTGGGCTGTGGATTGAGATTTTTTTTAATTTAAAAATACACTAGCATAACAAAATGAAATGAAATGTCTTGGTAACCCTGTTGTGACTGAGAGTTCTTTTCAATAATTTGTCCACTTCCTTACATCATAAATTTGTATGTAAGATTTAAATTGTATATCCCTATCACTTTTTTAATCCTGGAGTTACACGGGTGGGGGAGGGAGGTGAACTTAAAAGTATATTTCCCTATTAGAGAAAAAGTCCAGTGTCTGGTCTGTGGGAAGAGCTGTGTGTCTTTGTTGTGCTCCATTTAGAAAATAAACAGCAGAAACAGGTCCCTGTAATATAGTTCAGACTTGCCCGGAATTTTTTTTCTTTTTTTTTTTTCTTTTTTTTTTTTTTTTTCCTTTTTT
>JAAGNO010020614.1:2639-14369 GCA_033439905.1 Ceryle rudis | reverse complement strand
CAGACCAGATGGAACAATTGCTCAGTGATATGGTTTTTTTAATTTATAACAGACTACTGTGGGGGGGTTTTTTAATTGCCTGAAGAATGAAAAACTGACATAAGTAAGCTGAAGTTTTGTCTGTTAAATATGAATATTTACTTTATTTGGCTCTGCTTTAATTATAACTGCTACTTTTCAAGTGAATTTGTTTATGTACGTGCAAGGAATCCTTGCATGTCATGGTAAAGTACAAATAAATTACTACAAACTGATTCCAATTTCCTTTTTATCAGTTTTGTATTGTGAAACTGGAAATCTTTGTGATATTGTAAATTATCAGCTGGTTTTCTGAACATAGTGTGGAAACACGGGACAAAATTTTGATCTATTTGATAATTTTGTGGGGTTTATGAAGAATTAATGAGCATGTACATAGAACTAGTGACTGCTTGAATACTGTATTTACCTGCACTCTTTCAGTACTTCAAGATTCCTGTATATTTTATGGAGTGTAATAAAACTCAAATGTGAGTTCTACTAAAGAATAATTTATTTCTATCTACTAAGCATTAATGACAAAGTCTCTTTTGTTGAACCGTTAGAATTTATAAAATCTACTTCACAAAAGCTTTGCTAAACATTTTAATTCTAAAGTGAAGGTGAGCTATTTAAACTTAAAATAATTTTAAATGTTAAATTACTTCATTATTGCTTTAGGCTTCCTTTTTTAAGTATTACTTTATTAACCATTTATGCCTGTGTTTGTTGTTTATATAACGAATACTTTTGTCTGAGCAGAATTAGATGACTTCAGGGAAATTGTGATTTTTGTACCTTATTCCCTCTGAATCTTTCAAGTATGGGGCTATGTGAGAGTGATGTCCGTGCCTCAGATGAGCATGCAGGCAGCACTCGAAAGATCCATATTGGCCTGTTTCGAGATTCACTGCGTCCATTTAAATACAACGGTCGAAGGAGCACGGACCCATTTATCCTCATACACTTGTGGAAAATCTAAATGGGAATGCCAAGTAGCATGACTCTCATTTAAAGGTAGCAACTGTGTATTTCTGTTAATGAAACTGTCCCATTTGTGTTGCTTTGAAGGAACTGTGAGATTATGATATCAATAGGCCTTTATTATCTGTCCTATCTTCTATTTGACTTCAAGTTGACCTGTTACGGCAGTGTGGTGTCTGTAGCCATAGGGCAGCTTATACGAGGGGGGGTTTCCTGTCTCACTTGAGAAATGAGCAGGGCAGCAGAGACTGAGAGCTGTTCATATGCACTTTGCACCTGGATGGCAGAGGAGAAAAAGTTCCAAAGGTTGTTTAGAAGTTTATTCTTTGGATACTGAATACATTCATATGCAGAAACCAGTGCTGTTGAACACCTTCGTTTCCTCGTGTCGATCAGAAATTGTGCCTCTCCTCCATTTCATTACTACTCATCTCTTGAGGAAGAAAACTTCTTTGCTGCATTATATTGCATTATTTTTAAGTTTAGAGCTAAGGATCTCTCCTTTTTTTTTTAATTATGAATTATTAATTCCATTTAGGAATTCAAAGTTACATGATTTGTGTATCTTATCATTACAATTTATTTAGTGGGCCTGTAGATTGCAATTTGCCTGTAATTAGTTATTTCTATTAAACAAACAAAGAAAAAACAAACTACCTCCATTACTACCTGGCAGTGGGGGTAGGAGAGTAATTGTGCCTTGTAAGTGATAATTTGGACTGTTATTAGAATATGGTCTTATTCCAAAATGGAGTGTGATTTAAGGAACATGCTGCTGTGCTCAGAGACCACTTTCTTAACAAAAGGTCAAGGAACAAAAAGTTGTTTCTGTAAAACAAAGAATGCTCTCTGGCTGGTAGACTTCGTTTTTATATATTTATAAGTAAAATAATTTATTTTATAATATATAAAATGATACTAGAGCACCAGTACCTCCATATTTCTAAAACAAATCCTCTTTTTGTGTAGAGGAACAGGGCACAGTGATTGTCACAATGATCCAGTCAAGCTTTTGGATTTTCACCAAGAGGGAGCAGTTTGTTACAAACCCTTTTAAATGGCCTAAAGGAATGAGGACAACCAGCTCTGCTCAGCTTTCTGGGTATTCTGACTTCTGGGATGTCTTACGGGTTTTTTTGGTTCTCAGGATAAATGTTCTGCAGGAGAAAGTTTCACATCAGTATTAACCTCCCAGGCTGAGCTGTTACATTTAGAGTGTAGTGTGGTAACATAAATACCGGATGGTGTTAAAATGAAGAATCAGTCTGTGTTCACCACCCCCTCCCCCCCAGTAATCAAAAAGATTTTTCTTGTAATTTCTTACAAAAGATTAACCTCTCTGTGTCCTCTGCTTTTTATCTTCAATTACTCTTTATTGCTTCCCCACCCCTAGATATGTCCAAAATAATCATATGAATATATTTGGAACAATCAGAACTAGAAATATGCACTTTTTAAGCTTGAATCTTGGTTGTGGTTGGTTTTGTTTTTTTCTGGTAGTGTATTTTCTTATTTAGACCTGTGACTTGCCTACCAGGTTGAAGAATTACTAAATGGCAAAAAAAAAAAAAAAAAAAAAAATTAATTACTTCAAAGTTTTGCTCCTTTTAACATCTACACAAAGGGCACTGAAAATCCCAAAACTTCTATGTAAGCTGTATGGAAGATCACTAAAAAGGAGCATGAAATAACATTTACAGATTCTTCAACCTTGTAATTGTGGTTTTCAGAGGAATTAGCCTTCCAGTCTTGCCCAGAGATTATGTCCATTTAAAGGTAACAGCTACTGTAGTAATCCAGAATAATGGAGTCTATTTATATAGACTACATATAGTCTATATAATACAATATAGACTAGTTTGCAATATAAAAAGAGATAAAATGATCATTAAATTCAGTTGGTTGGAGATAACAAGTGGTCTTCTGGTAGCTCTGCTGTTTTATTGCAAAAAAGAGGGGAAAAAAAAGTAGTGAAATTTGTTTGTTGATCATGCAATAACTGGGTGAGAGGGTAAGTCTGTAGAAAGACTAGGTGACAGTGAATACTGTACCAAGTACTGTTGTCCGGCATATACTTGTGAGAAGTTTTTTCACGTGCATAATCATGGAACATTTTTAACTGGGGTAGATGTGTCCAGGAAGCCCGTACTATGTAATTTCATGTTTGGATCAGTGAGGTCCACGTCTTAAAAACTGAAACCTAACTAAAAAGGGTAAGTGTTCATAGAAATAGCAGTTCTGGAGAACTGGAGGATGTGCTCTTTGGCTCAGTGCAGCTCAGAGCCAGTGGAAGGAGTTCCCTGGGCTTCCCCAGTAGCAGCTGCAGGAGGAGGAGCTGGCAGGAGTACCCTCCTCATCCCCCACCACTTTGCTCTGTCACTCAGCTGATGATGGTACATACCCACTTCCCAAAAGAAACACCATTGTGCTTTTGTTAAAAAGCACTGGTTCCTTATAATCCAGTCCTGGTTGGAATCAGACTAATAACCTTGAAGAGAAGGGCCTATATAATCCCTTAATAAATATCTTAACCTCTACTTCCATAGGTCTGGATTTAACTTGGCAAAATCCATTTCGCTATCAGGAAAAAGTAAGCATTTAAATTCTTGAAGTTGGTCCAGCAAATTCACGTAAATCCTTAAATCCTAGATTGACTGGTAGTTTTTGTCTCTTGCTGTAATCTCTCAAGGATTTGTGATGACTTCCTTATAATCCTTTAATATGCTGCAGAAGCTCATGGGACAGTTGGAGAAGAATTCTTTCAGATTAGGACTAAAAACTTTTTTATATGAATCTGTAGCTGTGACTCTTAAATTGGACAAGATAAGAATTTAGAAAACATGGGGTCTCCTTTACAGACTGAAAGCTGAAGAGACAGAATACAAGCCTCTGTTAGCTGAGAGCACTGGCTCTTTCCATAGGTTCTGAAGAACGTTAAGTGCAAAGAAACCACCATGCATTAATCTGAAATGGCAGAACTGGTCAGTCTTAAGAAAATATCCTGTTAAATTTACAGTGATCTACAAGCCTTATAACAAAAAACAAAACACAAAAAAACCTTCATTTTGCTGCTAAACAGAGTAAGCAAATGCCTGGCTGGATGTTGTAAATGCTACCCAGGCTTCTACTCTGATCTGTGTATCCTCTCGTACCTACCAAGAGAAAAACTGTCTGAGATGGCAGGCTCAGAAAGAGCGTTTCAGTTATTCAGTCATCTTAGAGTCCAGGAAAATTGCAAGAGTGTTTTGGTTTCCTTCCCCTGGCAGAAAAACAGTTACGGATGTGAAATGTTTTCAAGCTGTGGGCTTTTTCCCGTTTCTGCAACTCGCCTCACAATGATGTTATGGCCAGGGGAAGAAGATGAGTGTCCCTGCTTGCAAGAGTTGAAGATTTCTTCCCAACGTGGTAACCTGCTCTCTTTATCACTCTTACTTGTCTTCAGATAAATGAGTATGTAAATTATCCATGCTTCCCTGGTGCCATGTGTTATTTTACATTAGGATAAACCGAGCTCCCTCCGTTCCATGCTGTGCTTTAGCAATTTTCAAGCTAAGGTTGGGAAAGGAATCTTGCTGTATTTCACCATGTAGCTGTAAATATAGTTATTAATATGCAAACTGAAGAGCCTTTCAAGCTGTCTTAATATTGTTAGTGTCACTAAATATTTAAAAAGGAAAAAAAAAAAAACCCCAAACCTTACATTCTCGGTTTTTTCATTAAAATTGCGATAGAAGCAACCAGAATGTTGCTATTCAGACTGACAACAGAGCAAAACAGCCCTTGCTTCCAAGCCCTGTCAAATGATGAAAGTGCAGGTTCTCTTCTCATTGTACCTGGGAGTTGACTTAATTCAGAAACCTTAAAACTTTTATGTTAAAAGGTCAGATTAGATACCTTAAGTAGTTTTAAATCAAAATCTAAAGATTCATGCCCTAACCTGTCATATGTCTCTTATCCCTTGCCGAATGTTGTTAGTCAAGCCGTCTGCGTATGTCTTAAAATTTTACAGTCTGTTAATGTCTTCCTGAATTCAACCTTTCTAATGTCTTCTACCAAGCCTGTTTGATCTGCGGTGGGTTTCACTGGCTGTCATCTCTGACTTCTGCCCTGTGTTGCCTATGCCTGGTCTCCCACTGAAGGGAGGAAGGAGAGCACAGTGAATCTCTTGATTTCCACTGCTGTTGGAAATCAAGTTAAAAACTTGATAGAGCAGTAACGCTCAGTTCAACTCATGAATATTTGGGTTTTCAGGAATGGCATGTGTCACCGCTTTTGCTTGGGTTTGTTTTATACTTACATAAATGGGTGGGCAGGAGGTTGTTCTTTAGACACTGAACCTGCATGTGTGCCATAGTGGTGGTTCAGGTCCTCCTCCTGTAACAGTTCTGAAAATGTCATTTTCTTCAGTTGGCTCTTTTGTTCACTTTAGATGGTACGCCTGAACCAGTCAAAGAGAGTGGTAAGTTTTTTTGCATTGGTCCTTCTGGGTTTTGTGCGATGCTAGGGTGTTTGTTAAATACCTAATGGTGCGGGACAGGTCACAGCCTGGGCAAAGCCATGCTGTGCCTCGTGATGGCTTCTTTACTTCTGTTGTTGCCGTACTGTACTACAACCAGAAGCACAACTAAGCACCACAAAGTGCTTTTCTATTCTACACTGCATGTTCTGGAATTTGTGCAGCATACAGCAAGAACATCACTATGGGTGCCAAAGAATTAATGATTTTTTAATAACCCTGCAGTGGGATGGCCTACTTTTACATCAGCAAGTTTATGTCTAATGAGATATAGACATTCCCCTCTTCATTCTTCTGTCCAATATATGCTGCAGGATAAACAAATTTGATGCGTTGTTCTGTCAACACTGAGCATGACTAGGTCCTGGCTCACAGTAATATAGCTTGGAGCAGAAAGGTTTGATAGAGCCCAAGATCATCAATATTTGTATATGTATTTTGTGTAAATATTTAAAAACCTTGAGGTAGAAGTTAAGTAATTTCTTGGTTGTTTTTCTTTCTGAAACCAAAAAGTTCATTCAAAGCAGGAGCTTACTGAGCACCTTTCAGTACATGTAATTGTAGCTGCCATGGTGGTTTGAGTTTGAATGCATCTAAGAACTGACTCAGACCACCAGAACAGACTTACAGCTCTCCTGCTAGTGCTCTGCTCCTCTTGGCCTAACAGACTGAGCAACTGGAACATGAGGACTCATCAAAGGGATGGTTGTGTTTAGTCCCATTACTCAACAGCTGATACTCAGATGAAGCCATAACAGCCAGTAAAACCACACAGAATTATAATGTTTGAGGATAAATTCTCTTATCTGAATTTAACTTCAAATTAATATCCTTTTAATATTCTCTTCTCAGCTTCTTCACTGAAGTAGAACAGTTTGTCACCACAGTACAATAGTTGTAGCAGTGAATCTAGTTACCACTTAGGAAAGAATGGTGTGTTTTACTCGTTGAGCAGCAGGAACCTGCCCTCTGGCACACCAAGTATTTATGTGAAAACCTTGCTGTCCCACGGTGTGCTTTTCATAGCTGCTGCTGAATGAATGTAAGGTGTCTTAAAGTAGTCTTGAAATAACCTCCATTTTAAACAGGGAAAGTTACAAGTACTTAAACAGTACATAACGTCGTCTTTGATATCCACTGCCAATGTGTTCTCTCAACACAATTCCTTGCACAGTAGGTTGGATATTGTGTCTTAATGCAGCCTAGATTTTATACAATAATCTGATATCCTCTCCTCCAGAGTAGCTGTTCTGTAGACATTCACAACTGTAACATTTGGTAACTGTTAAAAGTATATGAGAAAACTCAGATAATAATTTTTTTTGCAACCATTTTGTAATGGTTTCCCATTCGTTCATATCCATACTCATAGTCGGGACCCCAAAAAACCAAAGGTTAAATTAAAAGGAACAAATTCAGTTGAAATGTGAAATGTTATTTTCCCAATATAAAACCTCTCAACACGTTACAACAAGCCTTGATCTTTGCAATCTTTTACTTCGCGTAGGACATAACTTACCAAGGGACACCCTGTACTTACAGCTTCTTAGGTTAAGTGCTTTGCTTATCATTCCAAATGTGGAATCTAATCAGTCGGTCATGTAATAAACACACCTGAAGCTCTAGGAAGTACAGACATTCATCAGCTTATGTTAAGGTATACACTCTGAGCATACGGGCAGTTGTTTTCTGATTCACTCACGTATCTGTGCTAGTCCTTTTCATACCATCGTCCATACAGAGCAGCTGTCAGTAGGCCAGAAGATGTTCTATTTTTGCTCATGAAATAGTGATTGTTTTTCCAGCCCATGTGATCGGCAAAGTCCAAGGTAATACCAGATGTCAGCAGCAAAGGAAAGATATAAGGGGTACTCATATTTCCCCATAGCTGGAAATCTATCAGAGCAGTGGCATCTGTAACCTCCTGCCCACAAGTGCTGAAGCTGAGACCACCACACTTTACTAACGCACAGGCCTGGACATAGTATGTGCCATGCACGGTATGGAGCCCATCAAAAACTCCCAAAGCATATAATTCATCGGTCACAACAGCTCTCTGGTAATTTAAATAACAACACAGGGTATTGGCACACACCTGGAGCTCTCCTTTTTCCCCCCATACGGGAACGAAAGTAAAGTTGTCGTACATCATTTCTGCATAAAATAGGGGAGGTAATGGTTCATTTGCTTTTCCTGATACTCTGCCAGGGGTCTCTTCTCCCTCCTTAAAGCAAACTTGATCATTCAGTGAGGTGCTTGTAAAAGTCTTGCAGGAATGAGGTAAGTTCTCTCCAAACCTTTCATTACTCTCCAAATTGGTTTCATGATTTGTGGTAATCACAGGAATTTCTGCTACTATCAGCTTGCCACCGTAACTTTCCATGTTGTGGTAGATGAACGATTTGACTGGAGTGTATATGCCACTCCCTGTCATGCCCAAGGTAGGGTGGTGGATATTAGCTGCTAAAATATTGATGTTGAAAGCTGTTGCAAAAGCTTGTTGAAATTCTACAGCTGACAGGAGCGGGAGCTGGTTCATCCAGGCAGTTGGATATACAACTTGTTTCAAATTGTATTGCTTGATAAGGTTCACTGCAGGCTCAAAAAAGAGTATATCAAAGCAAGTGAACATACCAAACTTCCCAGCAAAAGGGGTATCAAAGAGTTTATAGTCAGGCTCTGGAGGGCTATCAAAAGCATATTCAAAATACAGATTGTGTTTACGGTACGTGGCTACCAGCATACCATCATCATCGAATGCCACATTGGTATTGAACTGGTATCTTCCATCCGATGGACAGTGAGGGTCAGTGTGCTCACAGGGTTGCTTTGTTCCTAAGTTTGCCACAAGGAATATTTTGTTTTTCAATGCCATGCAGCTCAGACGCTGGAGAACCTGGAGAACAGTGTGGGGAATGGTAAGGACTCCAGAATATCGAGGAATAATTTTTACTTAAACAGCTATGACTTACTTAATACTTTTCAATTTATTATTTCAACTGGTAGTTTAAAATATTTAACTATATCTGTAAAATTTAAAAGTACTGCTGATTTTCTGATGAAAGCAACCGGAACCGGTAGCTTTCTAAACTGAAAAGTATTTCAGATGTTAACTTCAAAATAGCACTTTAAAATCTTTTATTTCCTGAGAAGTAAGTAAATAAATGTATCCTTCTGTTTCAAAGGTGTTAATTTTCAGAAACTTCTAACTGTTGCAGGAGCACAAATGTTTTTAAAATGTGTGTCAACTGGAAATCTGACAAGGCAGCGTTAACTGATCTCTGTGTGTTCTTAGAACAGTTAATGTCTAATAATGATCATTTGCACCCACAATGGCTTGTTCCTGAAACTAGATGGTTTTACTCTAAATTTTTTAAAGAGTGATTGCTAGCTACAACTTCAAGAAGCAGAAATGTAATAGGATAGACTTTGCATAGCTGTAGCAAAGAAATACAAAGTCACAGACTACAGCATTGCTGGGATGTTTCTTCCAGGCCACAAGAGAGCTGCACCAAAGACTGTCAGTACTGCAGTCTCCAAGTACGATCTGAATGGCAAACTAAGCTCTTCCTTACCATGACAGTAGTAAAGATTCACAGGTATTAAAGATTCACAGGCCAAAGCAGTTCATTGTTTACTACTCAGATTCGTGTCTGCACACTAATTCTACTTAGTAGGCACATGTGTGATGACTTTCATTATATTGACTACTGTAACTTTAGTAAAAATAAATAGTTTACCTCTGTGTCATTGAACAAATACGGCTCTCTGCATGGATTCCACTTCACTGAGTGTGAATGCAGGACAAAATCTAAGTAAGGGTAAATGGAGCTTCTGGTGAAGTTGAAGCCATGGATTCCATCTTCAGGAAAAACAATGATCTGTGCCCCCTGTACGTAAAACAAATACATGGTTTGTAGACAAAGCAAAACCAACCTAAATACGAAAGGAAAAAAGGGAATCTCATGGGTAAAAAGAGCTAAAGAAAGTTAAGGATAAACCAAGTTATGTTTGACAAGAATGTAGTTTGAAAATATCTTTTCTTTGACTTCACAGTAGATGTTACTATGTGTATAAAAGAAGCTAATTTAACCTGATGCATATCTGACATTATTTTAAGGGCAAGCAAATAAAAGCAGACTTCGTCCAAATTCTTACAAAACTATTCTCCATTCATAAGTCATAAGAACGACACCATCCAGGTTAAAGACTGATGATGCTCAAATTTGGTTTTGTTTTATTTTGCAGATGGACTTTGTCAAAGGTGCTGTACCTGTGTCAAAGGTGGAGCACCTTGATTAGGTAGATAGGGTTGGGTGGGATAGTGGGAGTATTGTTTTCAGAAGCAGCTTGACTGTGGAAGCAATGCAGATTCTGGTAGAGATGCAGCTATGCTGGCTCTACCTGAAGTTCAGGGAGATCAGTTCCTAAATATGTAGTGGATTCCTCTTAAACACAGTATCAGACACAGATTCCTGTGACTTCAGAAGTCAGTTCAAATGTGATATCTGTGCTATGGCTTTGGGATAATTTATGTGTCCTGGATGCAGCAGTGCGTAAAAATAGCAATTACACTTCTGGACTCTCAAAAAAGGGAAAAAAAAAGAGCCAAACCAACAACTAAAAACTTAACAACATTTCAAATTATATAAAAATTGTAATTATTCTGTTTCAAACAACACTATTTGTGAAACTTGCAAGTCAGTTCTCCACAGGGACAGTAATGCCTGCTTCCTCAGACTAGAACCAGCTCTAGATTTCCTTGGCAAGGGGAGGAAAGGAGGCTGTGCATAAGAACAGCCAGAAATACCAATCTCTCTCCTCTAAATATATTTGGACTGAGAACCACTCCATGGAGGGTAGGAGAATGGAATGGAAAATACTTCCATGAAGTTGTTAATGCTGGAACATTCATTTCCAAAGCATTTAACTTCCTTAGTTTTTTAGAAACATTCTGGAATTTCCATTGAGAGCACTGGAATAAAATGAAATGCAAAGACAGCTGCCTGTAAGACAATCTTTCAATAGAAACTTTCCATTTAAGAAAACAGAAAGGAAAGGAGCTAGGTATCCAGACCAAAATAGAAAATTAATTTCCATATACTAAATAACTATAGGCATGTTTTTCCAAGCTTGGAATAACTCAAGTCAGGCGAGCTGCTAATTGGCCTGATTTTTTTTCAGAGTTGCTGGCAGGTCAGAATGTCTGAAAAACCAGACCATAGTTATGTATATAAATATGGCTTTAGTTGCCTGGGAACACAAATGTGAAAGATTATCCTCAAATAGCACTTACTCTATATATACATAGGACACATGCTACTAAACTGTGGCATACCTGTCTGGCAGCAGCCACTGCTTGCTGTTCATAGATGTCTAGGTTTCTCCACATGAGCTCCAGCGCAGACTGTCGATCAACCAGGGCTGTTGGGTTAGGACTCAGTATGGACTCGTGTTCGTACACAGCAGCCACATAATGCCCCTCCCTCTTAACTCTTCCGGAGACAACTTGATAGCAAAAAAAGCACAGCAACAGCTTCCAGCACACAGCCACCATGGTGTATGACATAAATCTAAAGGAAAAAAAAAAAAGGGGGGGGAGGGGGAGCTTGAACAACAAATCATGGCAGGCATTTCAATTTACAATTAAATGTGGACCGTAATGGAGACTCTTAGCAGTGTTTGAACTGAGTGTGTGGTTTTTAAATTCCTGAATGACCACATTCATGTTGTTTCTAAAAAATATATCTATGTTGGTGCTTTAAATAACTTATGTCCTTCTTAAAAGCATTTTAGCTTCATATATAGTTCTATTAATCTTCTTGCTTGGTCTCCATTTACAATTAACTTTAGCATTCACTTATAGATTATTGTACCATATATCAAAACATCTTTGGGAAAAGTTAAAAGCAGCTCACAAATTTGCAGTTTCATGTATTTACAAGTAGTATTTCCTAAAATTACTGGGGCTCTGTATTTAGTAGTCAAGTAGAAAGAGAACTTATTTTATCAGTACAGAAACAGATAATTGCCAAAATAACTCCTTCTGCTTTTATCTATCTTTCTACTATCAAAATGCCTCTCCTGATGGATTATGTTTTAGAATTTGGTTTTTTTTAGAACTACTGAAGCTGCAATAGACCTCCAAGATCATCAAGTCCAGCCTATGACCCAACACCATGACATCAGCTAGACCATGTCACTAAGTGCTA
>JAAGNO010020613.1:0-45761 GCA_033439905.1 Ceryle rudis | reverse complement strand
ATCTGTAATCTTACTGCTATATTATCATTACCTTATTTTTATTTATAAGTGTTTGGATTTTTTCTGTATAGGACTCCACTATTTGGGACAAATGTTCTTCTGCAGAATTTTTCAATGATAAAGAAGAGGAACAAAGGGAAATGGAAGTGTGTGGTACCGGTAGGACATCACCAGCCACAAGGAGAGCAGAGCTGTGCTGTCTTTTCTATACAATATCCATTTAAGCTGGCAGTTGAGGGCCTTAAGAAGCCCTGTCTTAAAAGGCCCTAGGAGGCCCGCCAGAAGATGGATGGCAGCCCATTCAGGATGCTAGCATGCAATGAAACAGAACCAGATTACTGACCTGAAATTGGTGCTGTTCAAAGGGCATTAAAATAACATTGCATTGTTTCCTAACAAGATTACCCAGACAAATTTCTCCCATAGCCAATCTTTCCAGTGCTCCAGTTGCCTCTACACACGTGGATAGATGCTGTCTTCATCTTATGTTTCACATCAGAGAGGCTGAGGACACCATGTGTAACAGCTCTGGCTCGTCACTTGTAATGCTGGCTTCATCTGCAGGCCTAAGGAGATACTGGAATGCACATCCTATGGCAAAATGCTAAAAAGATAAAACTATGTCAGATTCTCAGATTTTTTTATTTTTATTTTTTTTAAATTGTCAGCTTTTCTGGAAATGAGTTAGGTATGCAGATGCAGTGAAAGTGTTACTAGTATTGTCTGGATACTAGAGTGCAGAGTGTGATGATGTCTGGAATCACAAAAAAAACAGCAATCCTCTATGGCTAAGTTAGGGTTTGCATTAGCTACCGTCTCCTGTGAAAAGGCAGCTCTCCAATGTCTGCAAGATATAATGAGCCTTGTTTTTCTATTAATAGCTCACAAAAGGACTTACACCAACACAAGTGTGCATACATGTGTGTACATACACAAGCATCACTAGTGTAAAAGCAAGAAAAGAGGAAATTCTGAATTGCCACAGTTTAGCCTCCCAATGTTATTTACTTGCCTGTTACTTAAGACTTTTCTATGTACTCCTTTTAAATTGTTCAAATAGTTATTGTTTGCCTGCAATCATTATAATTTATGAAACCTATTTTTAAAATTGAAAATGCAATTTAGCTTTGTATTTAAGAAAATATGTTTTAAGTACATTCTTGGAAAAAAGGTGTTTCCTGTGTGGCCTGCTTTTCTTACTCGGAATTAAGAATTCTTTAGCACCATTTAAGCATTTTAAAACAAACAAACAAAAAAAAAAAGGTAGTTTATTGCCATGAGCAAAACCATTAAAACATCCTAATAAGCTGGGTTGGTAACCTTGAGGACTTTCATGAGAAATAAAAAGACAGCAGAAATTCTTTCATTCATTCCTGTTCCACTTCCCCTTGCCCCCCTTCCCCCTTCTCCTGCCAACAGCAGTCAACAAATGCAAAGTATTGTAGCACCTACAACAAAAGTTTTCTGATTTCCAAAAGACTAGTTTATCTCTGCCAGCTTGTGTATCTGCTGCAATGTTGCCATTTAGCTTGCTAAATGAACCCTGTATCCTGACTATACTGGGATATGCCTAAACTTTGCTCAGTGTTTTTACTGAGAATGTTCTATTTCTGCATTCCTGTTGCTTGAAGTTGTCAGAGGAGAAACTTTGCCACTAAACAAAGACCTTTTGATATTTTTTCTAAGCTGTTGCTGAGTGATTTTTGCATGTTTACCATTAAGCAAACCTTCAGGAACTGTATCATCATTGTAAAGCTTCATGGTATGACACAGTGTAATGACAGGGGAGGAAAAATTGTCATTTACAAGAATACAACTATTTTTTCATCATTTCAGTCACCTGCATGTTCATTGTAACACAGAAAACCCAAGATATTTCAGTGTGTTGATGTTTCTTCTTCCTTCTATTCCTTCTGGTGAACTTCTTTGCCCTGAATTCATAATATTTGGTAAGAATTTACTGGAGAAACAAATAAATATTCAGTGAATAAGTCATTTATAAGGAAAAAAAATCACCTCTTCTTTTGTCATGATAACAGATCTGGAAAAGGGCTCATTATGCAAATAATGTTTTTCATCTTTTATGGCTACTAGAAAATAGCAGTTGAAGGGGAAAAAAAAAAAAAAAAAAAAAGATTAAAGTAACATAGCTCCATGAACTTTTTGTTAATGATATCATATGTTCTCCGCACCCAAAGATAACTAAACAAAAAAAACCCACACACATAGTAAATACAATTTTAAACAGTTTAACAAAGAAATCCTAGCTCATACTCGACATTTCAGTCTCACACTGAGAGCGATTACTATTAACAGCTTCATTTTTCATAAAATGGAGGTAATTACCTCCTTGCTTTACAATGTAGAAATGAAAAGCATCATCTGCATTCTTTATTTTATTTTCAGGTGATATCAAAGATGGCACTTAAGCATTAAAATATAACTTCAGAAGAAATAAGATGAATAAATTTTGGAGTAAATTAAAAAAAACCCCACAAAACTAACAAACAAACAAACAAACAAACCCGAAACAAACAAACAAAAAAACCCCACAGAAACCCAAAAGAAAACATAACTTGCATCTCCTATATCACTCAAGCTTCTGAATTTTCTAGAAAAATCTTTGGGTAGGACACTGACATTGTGCTTAGAGATTAAGTCTGCCTACAACTTGCATGAATGTCATCTTCCTGCCAACAGCTGGGCAGAAGCTTCACCACACCCAGATCATCCTTCCTATCCTGCATACCAGTTTAAAGACAAGACAACCTGCTTGCTGGAGGTGAAATTCCCTTTCTTGATCATAAAAAGAACTTAAGACATTAATTACAAGGACCTAAAGGGTGGAGTCAACCTGGAGCAACTAAGTCAATATATAATGAACACTGTCTCCTGAAAATAAAGGAATGGTGATATTTCATGGATGTATTGTACACAAGCTAAGAATGAGGGGTTTTTACTGAAATAGAATGTAAGAAATTTCTTATCAATTAAGCAAAATGTCTAAATAAAAACAAAACAAAACAATCTAAATTTTTCTAGAAAATGAGAAGTCACTGATGGCCAAATTTAGCAAAACCTGTTTATCTGTGTTTGTCTTGCCAAGGATTTATTCTTATTAGCTTTATATTTATTGCTGGAGTGGAAAATATATTTCAAAAGAGTAGAAAACCACATGCAAAAACATTAATCTTCACCTTGTCTTAGCGATGAGAGACTGTTTTGTTTCATTTATTCTCACCTTTAGAAATCTGTGCAAGTCTACTCTTGCTTACAGCCCTGAATTCATTATTTTCTACTTCCTTCTTGCTCCTTACTTGTTTCCCAAACCTCTTCCTAAATGTCAGCTTTGAACTACTATTTTCTGGAGTTTGGAGAATTTATTCCTACCATTTCACCTTAAAGTGAAATTCTAGATTCCTAGAAGTCAGTGATAAATTTCACATCAACTTCATCAGGAATTTTACCCTGACTGATTCCATCTTTTCATCTGCTGACTAATGTCCTGAGGGTTTTTTTTAAGAAAAAAAAACCTCTTCAAAACTACTGTTCTTAGATTTGAATCTTTTCAACACACACACACAAAAATTCCCAACTAACAATAAACAAACCAAAAAAAAAAAAAAAAAAAAAAAAAAAAAAAAAAATTAGTTCCCCTAACACCACAACTAAAATGTGGCAGCACTGAGGAAGGAAAATCAATGCAAGTAATACAGATTCCTGGGGATCAAATCATAATTCCTGTGATTTTTTTTACCACTGACTCAATCTGTTACCTTCAAGAAATCATTCAATTCTTCAGTGCCTCTGTTTCCTCCTTTGTAATATGATAATTATCTTTCTCATTAAGAAAACAGTTGATTCAGTAAAAACCAAACACTATTTGACTAGCATTGTTGTAATGGACCACCAGATGCCCAAGGAATCTAATCATTCCATGCTAAGGGTGACCCTAGATTGCATCAGGATTGAGATAAAACAAGTTTTAAATTAAAACACTGTGACGCCGTTTTCTGTAGTTGAGCCCAAAGTTAGTCCTTTGTTCTTTTTTGCAAGTATGTAAACTTTAAGAAAAAAATGTGTATTTATATTTATATTCTTACTAAAGACAGTGAATGCATTCACTCTAACATCACAAAAATAAAAGGGTTAACAAATCAGATCATTCAAGAATATATATTTGTATTATCAAGTTAGGACCTTTAAAATGAAATTTTTTTAAAACCTTTGTCTATCTCTTTTCACGTGTTGTGGTACGAATTACGACAATGGATCTCTAGAATAAAGATTAAAATACATCTTTACAGCTCTAATCAGTTCTGACCTGCAGTGCAATTTCATAGTACTCGGTTGTTAGTTACCAGCAGCTTTGTTTCTCCTTCAAAACAAAGTTATCGAAGTATACACAGAAAGTTGTCAGGTCTTGACTATCCCATAGTGTGCTAGTTAATTTACATACATTTAGGCAAAAGTCCGATGAGAAATTAAATAAATTATTATGCTCTTGTAATATATAAATCAATTCCATTTTTTATTAGAAATCTTTTACAAGGAGTATTAGATAATTAAGCTGCTATATAGTAACTCATGCATATCAAATATCTCAGCTAAGAAGGTTAATTGAAGCTCCCTCTTCATCATTGTAAATGTCTTCAAACTGCTTTGACTGGGTCAAGTTGAACCAAAATAGGTAGACTCTAATAAATGCTTTGACCAAATTAATGACAGAAAAAAAACTTTAAGGAAATAATATATTTCTTTATATATATTTCTGGTTTTTAAAAGATTATTACACAATTAAGTTGTTGGGTTTTTTATATTTTCCTTAACTTGACTTCTAATATCAAGTAGGATGTCCTTATAAAATGGAAGGAAAAAAAAATAGTTCATTTGTCTCAATAAGTACCATTATTAAGTAAGAACTTCCCACGAGGCACTAATCATTGAACTTTGTACAGCCACCATTTTCTTCTCTGGCAATACCTAAAATAGATACAGTCTCCTTAATATTTATTATTTTCTTGTGTTTGTCTCACCTTATTGCACAACATATTGTTGGGCTTGGTATTAAAGGTCTTTTCCAACCTAAACAATTCTATAATTCTATGATTCTATATTGACTAAATACATGCACGGTTTGGTACAATTTAAAAATTAACTCAGTAGAGACAGATCTTTGTGTTCGTACAAGCTACAGTCACAGGAGTCAGCCAACTTCAAATAACTTGGAAAACTGTGGCAACATAAATTGAAGGTAAGGCTTTTAACTAACATTACAGTTATTGCACAGTAACAGCTCGCAAGCATTGACTTCTACAACATCCACTGGATATACACCACTCATTTTACTTCTGTTTTTCTTTTACGTATATATTGTAGTGGGAAGAAAACAAAGAAAGATTTTACAGTTTTGGCTTGAGGGAGGTGGGGTGGCAGTGGTGGTATTTAATTTTAATTTAATTCGGATTATTCTCTTGCAGTCTGCTAATTTAAAATATACATATCCTAAAGAACTCACTTTCGTTAACTTCTGGTCTTCTTTAATTGAGCTGCTTTATTTTAGAGGATTCCATCCCTCCCTCTAGAAAAAACTCCCCTCTTTTGGTTTGGTTTTTTTTTTTTTTTTTGCATAATTGTGTAAAAGAATCCCTGACTACTGAACCATGATACAGCCTTTCACTACAACCAGTTTCTGAGGGAGAAAGCTCTAAATAATTATCAAAGTATAATGAACATTGCTACTAAATGGTGACTAAATGCCTCATTGGAAAATTTGAAAGGCATTAATTCAGACAACAGTTTCTCTTTATCTGCTATATTTCCCAGTTCTAATTCCTCCTTTTTTATTTATTAGTAATTTGCATGAAAGAAGCATCTTTGTTTCTTCAATATTAATTTCCTTTTTCACATTTAGGGTATCATTCTGCTTCACTGAAAACAATGGTAATTCTACCCGCTAACTTCGGGAAAGTAGGCCTGATATTGAGAAATACTGTCTGTCTCCAAGTCCTGTTGAAGTAAGCTGCCAGGTAACAGCCCTCAGAATCCTTTTGGATCAGAATCCCTGAAGTGCAACTTCCTTTGTGTGGCTTAATGATTTGCCATTAAAGAAACACTGATTACTTCATCAGGGATTATGACTTTAGGCAAAGAGTGAACAGCAAGAGTATCTGGATTTCTAAGTCCACCCCTTCTGCAACCTTTTCTTTTCATGCAAATAGCTCTAATTATACCAAATAGGAAAAGAAAGCAGAAAGCATGTAACGGAAAAGCACGGTACAAGAAGAAGTTTCCACACACTACTGGTAGTTCAAAATTTTGAACGAGCAGAAACTGTCTTATCTCTCACTAAGTGCTCCAGAATATCCAGGAGAATATGAAGGTTCACATCTTCATGGTGGTTAAATCCCTTTTGTTTTAGAATATCTGGGTGGGTGTATCATAATTGTTAATGAAACAATTCTGACAATGTTACAAAGTGTTCTGGGCAAACACATTTCTGTCACGTTGCAGACTGGTTACATTTACAAAACTGCTATTTCCAAGAGGGGTTTTTGCCTTTTTTTTTTTTTTTTTTTGGTAAATGTGTACATGTCTGTAAATTAATACACCAGGGACACAGGGTGGAATTTTGATGGGAAGGTCCTTTCAAAGTCTGTACAAGTGATGGTTGGCTTTTCATCAGTGTAATCTGTAATCCCCATTTCCATTGGTTAGATATAATTCATTGTCACACGCAGAGCATCCTCGTTTTTCCTGGGCACATCCAGCAAAGAAAGATTCTTCATAAACCATTTACATCTACTACGCTTGATATATAGGCTGATGCGCAGAAATTATCCAGTCAGAATCTTCCTTAGAAACACCTGTATTTTGTAGTACTGCTCAGAATTTACTGCTTGTCAGGGGAGCATATGACCTACTATATTGTGTCGATCATGGCCTAAAACCTTTTACTTAGAGCCTTTGAGCTGTTTTTTCACACTACTAGAGGAAGTCTTGACATCTCATAAAATTTAGAAACACCTTTTCACTGCAGGAGGAGGAGACTGAAAATACCACTAATTAAGCAAAAGATAGTAAACTGTCTGTCAGGTCCAGACACGAATGAAGGTATTTATAGAATGTTTTACGGAAAGCAATGTGCTAGCAACAGATAAGAGTTACTTGTTCTTTATTCTCTCTCTAATGCAAATATAACCTCTGCTTTTCCCTCATTTAAAGCTTTAAATCTTATATCTGAAGTACATATGTTATTAGATATAAAGTCTTTTAAAATGAAACTCTTTATTTTCTAATTTACACTTTAAAACTACTAAAACCAGCCAAAAGAACACCAAAAGATCTGGTGCTTCTAGACTACACATGGATGCCACCTCTGTATGATAATTGTGCATAACTAAGCAAATTGCTTTCAAATTGGTAGATACAAGAAATCAAATGGCCGCAAAACTGTTTGGGCAAATCTTATTTTTTTATTGCCTTAAAGCAAATGTCTATGCTGCCTTTAAAAATGAATAATAGCTTGCAGACCCTCAAAAATCTTATTTAAAAAAAAAAAAAAAAAAAAGGAAAAAATATATTCAAGAAACCTGTCTCAAGAAAACTTTTGCATTACTTTAACACTACAATTTCATCCTTTGTTATGTTATCTCCTTCCCAAACTTTCTGAAAAGATGTGCTGGACTCCACCTCCCTTGAAGCAGGGCTGAATATTTGGTGAAGTGATGACCATATCTTCCTCTCTACCAGTAAGATTCCACTACAGTTTGGGGAATCTTAAAATTATGAAACAGACAGCAAAGCCATTATAAGTACAACACAGATATTTATGTACATTATTTTAGGTTTAAGCAATGTGATTTCTAATGGAGTACAGAAGAGTATAGAACAAATAAATCCATCTCACTGTCGTTACCTTGCTCCTGCTCCTCCATGTGATATTTTTTCGTTGTAGTACATATACTGTAATGTTATGCCTGCACTATTTTGTCATGTACATCTTAGGTAAGCACTGGCCATGTGACAGAGGAGTTTTTCCTGCATAATAAGATGTACTTCTGCAATTCAGTCCTAAAATCACAACGGATTACACAGTTTAAAACAAAAGTGCAGATATGACATTGCCATGATTCATTCAACCAGGTGATTTGTTACTGGTACATCAACAAATACAGAGGAAAATAAAGCCACCTCCATCCTGTCATAAATTTAAATACAAGCGAGTTCTCCAGATATCTATTTTAAAATATTAATATGCATCTATTACTCAAATTCACCCTGTGTCCTGGGTTTGGCTAGGACTGGTTTAATTTTCACCAGGAGCTGGGAGGGGCCACAGCCAGGATAGGAAACTGAACGAGCCAATGGGTTATTTGATGCCATACTGACATCATGACCACTATATAAGGGCAGGGGCTGGGGCTCTGACGAGGGCCATGTGATTGAGACAGCCTTAAATGGAAGGTTTTTCTGTATTACTTGCTTTTTGTATTGTTTCGTTATTGTTATTAACATTGTTACTTCTCCTTTTGCCTTGTTCTATTAAATTCTTATCTCATCCCACAGTTTTGCCTTTTTCTCCCTATTCTCCTTCCTATCCTACCAGGTCTAAACCATGACACCCAGTGAATAACATGAGAATTATCCTATTTGTATATTCAACAACAGAATAAAAATAATAAGAGCAAATTTTACATGACAATAATTAAAAAATTTAATTACATATTTTATTAAAGTTGTCTAATATTCTAATTTCCAATGATAGCAATAAAAAAATTAATTATTTTTTAATAAAATCTATAGTTAAGAGCTGACTTAAGGCTACTCTAGTTTGTCACAGTAGACTTTGAACATTTTTATTTCCATGTTTTTTTACTCAACAATGATGTAAAACTGTATATTAGGAAAAGAAAGTGTATAATAGACATTCTGTGCATTTCCTAGAAAAAGGGGAAATGGATGAAGAAATTAACAGAAATGGACTTGAAATCATTCCTTCCAGCCATGCCACATTTTGCTGCAGAGTGCTTTAGCCAACTTTCATACATCACAAAAGTTAACTGACCAGTTCATTAGAGAAGACAAAATCTGTGCTGGTAGTCATTTTTAGTCAACAGAAAGAAAATCACTGTAAAGAACACTGAGATACATTTAATACTGTTGGACTGAAAGATCTTGTTTCCTGTGTGACATGTCCAGATGGATTCATTACAGAGTAAAAAGACTCAGGATGATGGGATAGATGTCATGGATAAGCAGAATATTCCTTTTGAGATTCAAAAAATTCAGACATGCTATTAAGTGACACATTGAAGTTCAGGAGTGAAAAATTAGGCATGGCCTACTTCCAAACCTGTGCACTCAAGATTCACTGAAATCTCCTCCACAGCTTTATGAGTATTATCTGCCTCTTTCAGTACTAACACAGTCTCGCCCTCCATAACTTTTGATTTTCTTCACATAAGATACTTCTGGCACTTCTTTTTTACATTTCCAAACATATAAGAATGGAAGCAGGCTCCATTTAAGAAACAGATGATCCAAGGATTTGTTTCTTGTTTCTCTTCCATGGAAGCAAGGAAAATCAAGTCTGTTCAGAAGGACAGCAGTAGAAAGCTTAAAGGAGAGAGTGAGATTTTGCCTCAGAGTAAAGAGAGCTGGTTTCCTTATAAATCTCAGAATTATCACTATTAATCAGGTCAGAGACGAAGTGTTCAAATATTCACTACAGAGTACCTTTTATAAAGTCCATACTTTGATGCATAACTCCCACAGAAAGTGCAAATTACTAAGAGATATTAATGGGAGCTATGTACCAACAGAGCCTTTGGAAGCTAAATCATCAGTTGTTGACTATTTATCTCATTCTCAGTGAAGCTCTAAATAGCACATTGTTTGACATGCTCAGATCTATAGTCATAGATAACACATTTTTGTCCCAAGTGAAAATACTTCATAGTTCAGGCAGTTTCAGCCAGAGAAGCACAATAATTTTAATTTTGCAGTGGCATAACAAAGTCAAGGCATTCAGTCTTCCTTAGTCTTAGTAATTTTGTATTAAACTGCTCTTAAACCCCAAAGACATACTTGGGGAAAAAAAAAAAAAGTCAGAAAGTTCGAATAGCTCCAAAGGGGTTAAGAGCTCAAGCTATTAACATCATTTGAATAAAAGCCTTCTTATAACTATCTGTAGAAATAGTAGTGTAACACGTCCAAATAAATACTAAGGTTCATTACTCATTTAGCATAGAAAGCTCTTAAAATTAAAATTAAAAGGAAAAAAAAAGAAAGTACTAAAATTTCTGTGGCAATAAAACATTAAAATATAAACCATGTCAAACAAAATTGTCTTGCCTTCTTAAGATACTCCTGTTCATTCACTTTATAAAAGGAGATCAGAAATAACTTTTAGTAAGAATTTCATCTCTACAGCTAAAATTCACTATTTTAAATTAAATTTTTACATTAAAAAAAGTAGAAAATTACTGATAATTATTGATAATTAGATTGTAATTCCTTACAAGTGATGTAATTTGCTCACAACTGCAAGACCACTCTGGCTGAAAAATTGGTCTGTTGCATTGAATCTGTTTTCTTTTAGAAAATGTTCCACACACCATTTAGATTTAAATTCCATGAAAATTAACAGCTTTTAAATGCATAACCTTAATTTCACCTTTGTCTGATTAAGTGTGACCTCAGAAATATTTAATGCAGACGAAACGGGAAAGAGGATGTATTTGTTCTCTAAAACACAGATCTCACTCAATGCACTTTTGTAATTCTTTGTTGCAAGAGTCAGAACTTGTTATTTTTAAGTAAATGTGATTTAAATGTTGTAATCAGAAAATCATGTGACCCCAAAATTCTAACCTTCTGCTTTTTCTTGATCTTATGGACTTAATCAAGCATTCATACAGCTTACATATTTTGAAGAAGTCTATTTTACTCCAGTCTTCTCTGTCCATATACCTAGGAAAGTACATATGCCATAGAATATTTGATGTGCACTGAGGTTTCACTCTAGCTTACCTCCCTGTAACTTGGATGTCTTCTATGCACTTAGATATTTTTTATTCACCAGAAAATTTTCTTTGTTTCCTTAATTACTGATAACTAAGAAAGTTATAATCTAAAGTTATTAATCTAAAAAGTAAGATTTCCATCCTATCGTATCTATATGGAGCTATTGGTATTTCTACAAGCTCTGAAAAAAATGTGAGTGATGATTGTGTTCTTTCAGTCTGCCTGTCATTTCCTTATGCAAAAGCAAATCCTTGTTTTTACTGTCAGGGCTTACAACCCCTGTTTATTAAACAAGCAGAACCAGAACAACTAAACCCACATGTAATTCTCATTCTTAGAGGCTTTTTTTCCTTTTGACAAGAAAATATTGAGTATCATGAACAGATTATTATCCAAACAATTGCTCTTCCACAGCACCACGTGAAAAAGGATCACAAGACAAAAGGTATATTGTGGCCACTCATCAAAATTAAGCTTTTAATGAGGTACTAATTTACAGAGAGGTTAGTTTTGCTTTTACTAATAAGACACAGTGTTCGTCAACCATTGTTCTACATAAATGATTTGCCAAATTCATTTTTTGGATACTTGATAGACAGAAATTTATAATAATGAGTGAAAATAAGACTTGGATATTGGCACTAAGATTGTATACACATTTTTAAATTCATAGGAGCATATCACACCCAATTTTCATCATTTAGATAGTTACACAAACATATGGTGCAAAAACTTATTTCAAAACAAAGGGAGGGGAGCAAACCATAAATATCATATGAGTTATACAACTATATCTATTTAATTTTCCTATACAAATTAAATCAGAGACTGACTACCTGAGACCAGAAAGAGGAAAAAAAAAAATTACCTGAAATTGTTCTGAAAGACTATTGTACTTTATAAGGACAGAAAGCATTTTTTAAAAGCTGACTTTATCCTTAAGAACCTTATCTCTCTGGGAATCCTCCATGGTTGTGAAAAGAGAAGGGCATCCCTAGGGAGCGGTTCAAGGGGGGACCCTGACTGAGGAGCCCAACATTCCCCTGAAGCACTCTCTTCTCACTCTCCTCAGAAGGATCCTGAGAAGACTGGACTCATAAGGCAAAAGCAAGTGCATAAAACTAGTCCCCCACTTTGTCATTCTGCCATAATAAAATATATCTACCCCAAGTAAAGCTCACAAGAATTCAAGTAGCTCCAACATTTTAGAATGTCAAGATTTTGGAGGGCACTTCTGAAAAGAGTGCTTTTTCACTTGAGAAAAAAACAGGTTTCAATTTCAATAATTTCTCTCATTCTGAACTGTAATATAAGATACACAAACTTATTGCCATAACCAAAGGGTACTGAAGAAAGATTCTGGGCAAAACTTACGGCTTATTATGGGTTAAACCTATGGTTCAAAGACTATGGAAATTCCTTCAAGAGGCCTATCATTCTCTACTGCCACCTTTAATATTCCTTGGCTGAAGGCATTGAATATATAGGAAAAGCAGAAAAGGAATATCATCACTGTTGCATGTGAAAATGCACAGAAGATAGAAGAAATACCCTCTTTAAGATTAAGGTAATTACAGGGAATAGAAGTTTCCTTTCTAGGAGGTGATTTGTTTGTACCCTATAGAATTTAGTTAAGACGCTATCTTTTCTAAAAAGAGCTAGTGTGATTTGACATTGCTCTTTGCATTACTTTCAGTGACTAGATTAATGATCTAGAACATGAAATTAAAATGATGAAGCTTGACTTTATGTCAATATTAAATGTTCTTTTTATCATATTTTATTTTCCTGGATTTCTGGAGAAAAAAAATGATACTATTCATTGAGATGAAAATTACAGTGGCATTGTGTAGAGATCAGTGTCTTATCTTACTAAGCATTACATAAACTTATATGGCAATTTCTACCCAGAGAGACTTGCAACCTAAAAGTATTCCCCTGAAGGGTCTACTTGATTTTGCTTTTCTTGTAAACAAAATATCAGCAGGAGACACCGTCCAGGTTTCCTTTCATTGGTGCTATAACAGCAACTATCTTCAAAGTCTGGCCTCTTCTTCAGGCATCTCATTATTTTGCCTGTAGAGGAGTAATTATAAATTCAAACATGTTTGCAGCAGCACAAAAATCAAGCTTCTTTGCTTGTATTTCTCTGCAAGTGTCCTACTTCCAATCACTAACAAGTGTTTTTCTGTTAGATATTTCTGTGTTAGGTATGACATATATCGCTATTGGAGATGAGTTAACTTGAACTGATTTCTTCTTTAGTGGTGCAAGTCTCACGTAAGGTTGGAGCAGAGAAGCAACATTTTATTTATGATTCTGGACACTTTTTTTTGGCTAATAAACAAACTGACTGCTATATTGATTTGAGAGCACATTTTGCTGGACCATCACTTTATGTTCCTTTGTTCACCTTGGCCTAGATTCTTGTCTTCCTTAAATAAGCCTCAGAACTGACATAAAGTCAATAGATGTCTTAAAGAATTTTGAGATATGCAGAAAGAACAGCGTATTGGGTGTTGGTGGCAAAGATTTGGTAGCAGGGGGCTGTAGGGGTGGCTTCTGTGGGATGACATTAGGACTTACCCACATTGTTGGACAGAGCCAGTTCCAATTGACTACAAGATAGACACACCGCTGGCCAAGGCTGAGCCAGTCAGTGACATAGGTAGCGCCTCTGTGATAACATATTTAAGAAATTATAAAAGATGCTGCACAACAACTACAAGAGAGAGGAGTGAGAAAACATGAAAGAAACAACTGTGCAGAAAACAAGTCCAGTGAAGAAGGAGGGGATGTGGAGAGTGGTTTGTTGAGCACCTGACAGCAAACCAAGGTTAAGACAGGACAAACCAAATGCAAATTAATTTCCCTGATACTGAATTATATATTGGAGAGCCTAACCCTCTGCAGCAGGGCTACCCACCCAATGCAGGAGACAAGGGCAATACCCTCATATCCCACCGTTCAGTCAGGCTGATGAGGACAGCTAATAGCTTGAGAAGTGCTATTAATAGCCTGTGTCTTGCATGGGAGGCATCCAGTCTCTTCTCTTGCATGTTGTTTCTTAGTCCCAAGGGAAAATAAAGGCATAGGAAATTCCACTGGGACATGTTGACAAAGGTTATTATGCCAGACCAACCCCAACCAATTTATACTAGCCTAGGAATCATACTGTGAGGAGGTAGAGCATCCTTGTTCCTTCACTGTAAAGCTTCAATTATTGTCTCAAAATGCATAAAAAATAAAAGTAATGTTTTCTTTCCTTGAGTATTTTAAGAATCACTGCCCAGTTGTCTCCCAGAAAAATCCTTTCTTACTCAGATACTACTTTTCATTTGATAAGAGATTCTACGAATGTGCTGCACTCCACACCTTTTGACTTATATAGTTTCTTTATTATATCTCAGCTCTTGCAGTATTTCTAGTAATAGTATTCCATATTTCATGGAAGACCAAACAGATTTGTTGTTGTAACAGATTGGCATGTATATAATCTATCTCAGCTGCCCTTTTACATAAAATTCTCTGAAGCATGCATTTACAATACAGCTTCTCTTCCAGATTACTATTCCATTTGAAAATCATACATATGTAGCTAAAAAATAAATAATTCTCTACAACCTTACTCTGTTATTTACCTGACAATTCCAGTAATTGGTTTGTGTTCACTTACACTAAATTCCCATTAAAAAGACATGAAATCTTTTATCCCAGAAGACCAAGACCAAAGCTTCTTTCTTTATCTGAGCATATTGATGAACAGTTTTAGTGATAGTTAATTATGTGAAAGAATTTCTTTGTTCTTTCTTTTTGAACCAAATTTTCTCAAAGAACTGTATCAGGCCACCTATTATATGTGTCTAGAGACAGTCTGTTCGTTAATTTACTCTCAACTATTTCAGAAATTGTGCCTTTAGTTCCTTATGCTCTTTATTAAGATACTTATCTGATACCTATTGGATACTTTTGCACCAGAGCACCCTCAGTTTACTAGTAGCCAAATTATGCACATTATCCTCCATACTTTACTACTCCAAAAAAAAAAAAAAAATCTTCTTGCCACTCTTGTGTTTGAGAACAAGAATGTCTGAGAGCTCACTTATACAGTGACTTAGTTCCAGTCTTTGCTATGCTAACTTCTCTCCCAGGTTTGTTGTTTCTATTACACAGATTCGTTTTGTTTTGTTTCTGTAGTCTTAGCCTGAACTCTGAATATTTCCAAAGTTATTGATTATTTCTTATTATCAATCTTGTTCAACATATTCATCAGCGATCTGGATGAAGAGATGGAGTATACCTTCAGTAAGATTGCTGATTACACAAAAGTGGGAGGAGTGGCTGATACACCAGAAGGTTGTGCTGCCATTCCGTGAGATGTGGACAGGCTGGAGAGCTGGTCAGAGAGGAACCTAATAAAGCTCAACAATGGCGAGTGTAGGGTCCTGCACCTACAGAGGAATAACTCCATGCACCCAGACAGGGTAGGGATTGACCTTCTGGAAAGTAGCGCCAGAGAAAGACCTGGGAGTCCTGATGGATAACAGATTAACCATGGGCCAGCCAGTGTGCCCTTGTGGCCAAGAAGGCCAGTGGTATCCTGGGGTGCATGAGGAAAAGCGTGGCCAGAAGGTCAAGGAATGTTCTTCTCCCTCTCTACTCTGCCCTAGTGAGGCCAAACCTGGAGTATTGTGTCCAGTTCTGGGCTCCCCAGTTCAAGAGAGACAGGGAACTACTAGGAAGAGTCCAACAGAGGGCTACAAAGATGATTAGGGTTCTGGCACATCTCTTTTATGATGAAAGGCTAAGAGACTTGGGTCTATTTACACCTGGAGAAGAGAACTCTGAGAGGGGATCTTATCAATGCTTATAAATATCTAATAGGAAAGTGTCAAGAAGATGGGCCCAGACTCTTTTCAGTGGTGCCCAGCAGCAGGACAGGGAACAATGGGCACAAATTGAAACACGAGAAGGAACGTGAGGAAAAAGTTAGTTACTCTGGTGGTGACAGAGCACTGGAAGAGGCTTCCCAGAGAGGCTGTGGAGTCTCCTTCTCTGGACATATTCAAAACCTACCTGAATGTGGTCCCAGACAACCTGTTCCAGGTGAACCTGCTTTAGCAGGGGGTTGGACTAGATGATCTCCAGAGGTCCCTTCCACTTTGAAATGTTTTCCCATAGTGTAAAACACCATCAGACTTAGTAGCTGTTGTAACTTCAAAATTTCTTACAATGCATTTTGGTGACATACCTTAGGAGCAAAGCATAACCAAAAAGTCAGTCTTAAAAACAGCATCTTTTTAAGCAAGAGATGAACACACAAAGATGCAGACCTTGTTTTTCTAGTGACCCATGCCAAAACCCTGCTATCAATCAAGCTTAGTGAAAGACTGTATTAAACATTTTTTCCTAGATTTTTTTCCCATTGTAGGTAGTGGAAAATGTTCCCTTCTGATAAAGTTACTTAGTTCTTTGGGGTCCCCAGGTATGCAAAGGTTATACATTCAACACAGGGACTAGCGAATACTTGGTTCTATTTGTAAGGTTCACCTTACAAGCTCCTCTCCTTAACCTCTGCCTTCAGGTGAATAGAGTGCTTTTCTAGCATGAATCATGGACTAGTTGGGCTTTTTTAGCTCTGTTCTGTATTTTATTGAGAATATCCCTACCCTTAGTAAATTACTTCAATTCTGTTTCATGTCTTTTCCTGAGACTGAAAGCTTGACATCTTTTTTAAGCTATCATCTGAACCAACATGCTATTTTGTAATCATAGTTTCAAGCAGTTTATTTTCCAGAGTGCTATTTGTTCATACAGTTAATGCACACACCAAGTCAGTTTAGATCACAACCAAATCATGGGTTTTACTGAGTACTCTCTCCTGCCTTATAGTTTAAGATTTCAGGTTGAAAATAAGGGGAGAGTTTTATCAATTAATTTTTTTGTTTAAAACACCTATACTTTTTCTGTTGAATGAGGTGTATGTACTTCCTCTCGCTTCACAGTGAGCTTTCTGAGAAGACACAGAGGACTCCGGAGTCAAAATTACAGATATCTGTGAATTATCCTCCTGCTGAATATAGAGTGTATATGTAGAAAATTAATGACTTTTATCCTTCTCTAGTTGTGTTCCAGAGATCCTTTCAGCTTCTTAAATTATGCACTCATTTCACTTTATTCCTTTCAGTGGTTAGGGTTGGGCCAGACACTAGAGAAATTACATATGCCCTCTATTAACACCTCTCCCTTTCCAAAGGGGAAGAGAAAGGGACTGAGGGAGATAGACTAACAGATTGGAAAAAAGAAACTAAAACAGCTTTCATGAAACAATAACAATAAAATGAATATATACAAAAGCAACACCGAACACAAAACCCCACCACTCCCTATGGCATTTACATCACCATCACCACGGATGCTGCAGGGCAGGCACTGGGGAATTCCCAGACTGGACTCAGCAACAGATAGAAGCCAGATTCAAGAGCTGGATATTGGAACTAGATTCAGGAACACACAGATTGAGATCAAAGGCAGAGGAATGGATGGAGTCCTCCTCAGACACCAGACTGGAGAAGAGAAATTAAACCTTCTGATCCCTCAGCTTTATACTGAATACGATGTATGTGGCATGGAATATCTCATTGGTCAGTTTTAGGTCACCTGTCCTCTCCCCTCCTCCCCACAGGTGCAACCTCTTACTTTAGACCACTCCAATTACTTTAGAGCACACCAATATGGTGCACAAGATTTAACAGTGACCTTGTTTTCTATAGAAGCAAGTACCTTTCTGCACACCAATCCTTACTAGTAATTATAAAAATCAAGTGCTATCACTGCTAGAAGCAGACACTGTTTTCAAAAATATACTGCTAACTTCAGAAAGTGCAGTCAGTTAGAAGAGACTTAGCTGAAAACTAAAATCAATGAACAGAATTACTTTTGTTCTGGCCCAACCCAGGACAATTCCAAATCAATTATGCTATTAAAAAAAAATATTTATTTCTCTATTTTCCCAAGTTCTGAGCAATTTGCATTATGCAGTGGCAGTCTCTATACATCACCAAACTCTAATGGCTCACATCAGACAACCTAGTGCTCCTCCCCTCACTTCTTAAAGCCTATACTAAGGATCGTATTAGTTTTGCACTGTTTCTTAGAAACTTAATTAAGGTGATAGTTCAAATATAAAGTTGGTACAACAGCCTTTCTTGTTCATAGGTTGGATTTTAGAACCTGAGGAGTTATTTCAGCAAATCCCAAAAATGACTGACAGAACCAAGTCTGCTTTGTCTGCTGTCACTGTGAAAGTTATCCAATTATTCATATAAAATATTCCTCTGCTATTCCAACAAAAATATAGGACTTATCAGTCCTTTAGATACCAATAAAATTCATACAACTTTCTTTTCAGAATTTTTAAACAAATATCTCCAAAAATGGACACTCTGCAATGTTTCTGGGAAACCTTTTCCCATATTCTGCCACCTTCACATTAAAATAAAGTCTGTCTTCATGGTCAAGGGTAATTTCATGTGTTTCAATGTTGTGCCCCTTGCCTGTTGTCCTGTACCTAGACCCCAGTGGGAAGAGTCTGGTTCAGTATGCCCTCTAACAGGTAGTTGATGAGATGTCATTGATGAGATCCCTCTGAGCATTCTCCTCTCCAGGCTGGACCCAGAACTCCAGATGAGTCTCAACAGAGCTGAATAGAGGTGGAAGACCACCTCCCTCAAGCTACTGGCAATGCTCTGCCTAATGCAGCTCTATATACTATTGGTCCTCTTTCCTGCAAGGATTTGTTGGACCTGTGTTCAACTTGATGTCCACCAACACCCTCAGGTCCTTCTTCATAGAGATGCTTCACAGACAGTCGCTTCCCAGTCCATACTGGTGCATGGTGTTGTTTATCCCTTCCCAGAGGAAGGACTTTTCATTTCCCATGGTTGAATTCCATGAGGTTCCTTTGGCCCAGTTGTCCTGTACAACCTGTACAAGTTCTTCTGAAAGGTGGCACAACCATCTAATATATCATCCACCCCTCCTGGCTTTATATCATCTACAAACACAAAGAAAGGATTGACCTAACTAGAAAATAGTGGAATCAACAGGGGTTTGACAAAATTAATACAAAACACTTCAGCAATAGCACAAGTGACACCTTCTCTTGAACAACAGCTGCCTGCCGCAGGATAAAGGAAAGTGTTAGATACCTCTTGCTGCCCTAAGCTTTTCCAGGGCAAGGGAAAAGGTTGCTTTTGGACAAAACAACCCTTCTCATATAGCCTCATTATCCTATCATTCTCAGTCTGGCCTCCCCATATTCTTACCTCATTTTGAAACATAAGGATCTCATTGTTCTCCCCTAAATGTACTCAAAGTCCTCTGTGAGTCTATTTCTTTCTGTGACACTTTTCTCATTTGCTTTCATTAAAGCAATCCCTTTAACGATCCTTAAAAAAAAAATAAAAATTACTGAGTTCTACATCATTCTCAGTTGATTTTCCTCCTGTTGATCATGCTGCCTTTCTTGAAATCTTTGTCAAAAACTAATATTGAAACATCTTCCTGCCAGGTGGAACAGCATGTGTGCATCACAATAAATTAATGATTTTTTTATAGCTAGCTGAGCAACAGGTCAGTTGTTAACAGATTCTGTTTTTCTCATAGACAGAGAATAATTTGACGTACAGATAGAGATGAGGGTAGCATGTGTATGTGTGTGTGCTTTGTTTCTCAGTTCATCTGATTCTGCAATATCTGCAGTAGTGTTGGCTATATTTATACTCTGCTTCTTTTTTTTTTTTTTTTTTCAATGGGATTTTTTGCTTTAAGGAAAACTACACAGTAACTGTACCCAAAGTCTTAGGACAAGCAACACAGATGCTCAGCATCTTCTCATAATTCTCAAGAGCAACAAATGGAATACATGGTAAAAGATGAGAGGCACCACAGGAGCTTGTGGGATTGAGCATTTGTGTGAAAGAAATATTTTTTGGTAAGTAGCACTAGCTGAAAAAGTTCCTTGACATATATGCAGTGAGGCAGCATAAATATTATGAATGCTGAGGTTCTGAATGACTTTGTAGCCCATGCAGAGAATAATTTCTCTAAATATTTTCTGTAGCAACTGGCACATATTGAAACAAATTCTCCGTGAAGGAAATGCAGCAATATTCTATTGATAGCACTGGACAATTTTCTTAAAGAAGGAATTTGACCTATTGTGTTTTCTAACATTGCCTTTAGGCTGACATTTTCAGTCCCTGTTACGATATTTGAATGCTAGGGCTCCCTACATCACCAAAGCCCATGGGACAGCTTTGAAAAAGTATGTCTCACTTTAAATGTCAGAAACATTAGATTTCCCCATATTTTAAAATGTGATTTCCCGTAGGATTATGTTGCATCTTTATATGTTTTTCAAAAATAAAATGATTGAAGAATAATAATTGTGAGATCTAAAGTAACATGCCATATAATAACTGCATTTTGTAGTTGTAGCTTTGTAATCCTATCACTATTAAAAACATTTCTTTACAGGTTTTGAATACCAACCATTTGTGAGTTTGGGCATCTTAGCTATAAAATTCTTTCCTCACCTTAATTAAAAGTGAGGTGATAAATGTTTGAAAACTAGGAAGACATAATTTACATTATTGACAGAACCTCAAACAAAACCTTTTTCCTTTTTTTAGGAAATACAGCTGAACTCAGTGAGATTGTCTGACTGCTCAGCGCTTGAGGAAGGGATGGATATGAAACCAATCTTTTTTTTTTTGTTTATCTCCTCTTTCAGAAGGACAATCTCAGCCTTTTCCATTGCCCAATGCCAGGAAAAACCTTCACAGTAATACTACTCTTCCCTGTGCTGGTAAGACTGCCTCACCAAGTATTTAAATCACAGAATCTTTACCATGTTTCTTAACACCACATGTTAAAGTCTGTCAGGGGCACAGACAGTAGATTAAGCCTATGGAGAGCTAAAATCAAGATTACACAACATGCAAATACCATCTAAGAAGCAAGACAGTACAAAATTTATGTACGGGCAGATGGGTTTACTCCACACACTGCTCCACTGAGTTCAGTTTCTCTTTCTTCTGTATTTCTGGAAATCATTGCACAGCACCATTTATTCTTCTCAGATTTATTAGGAGGTAACAAATCTTGTGAATCTTTTGCTCACAGTTAGACTCACCAAGTCACTCATATTTTCTTCTAGCAACACTAGCCTCCTTCCATCAACACTTCCTACTAAATTTTAACTAAGACTCTTCCTTAAACCTAGTCACTCACCTTCCTCCCACGGAACAGCAAGGCCTGATTCTTATTTTATGTCTGTTTCCCATAAGTCATGAGAGCTCTCGATGTTGCCTGTAGGCAGCTGTGATACTTTCTGGCCACAAAAGTTAGCATTTTAGTAACATTGCAGAAATGGTGTCTTTTAGCAAGTTGTCACACCATCTTTATTGCCTTCATCTGCTAAAAGTAGAGTAAGGGGTTCTGAATCCTTTCCCTTGGAATTGAACTTATAGATTCATTCCCTCTTCATCACAGTGGCTATTAAAGGCTGTCAGGCAATTTGCAGTGATTAATTGGGAAATGATTGTAGACTCAGAACACTGAGGTTAAAGAATTTGAAGATGACATAAAAGTACGACTAAGTAATTATGTCCACAAATGTGGAATTTAATATGAAAGGCACACGTGAGACCTTCAAGTGCATACAGTTACAAGATTAAGAAAAGGTTGCCTGCTTTTAGCTGCCCGTTTCCTGTTCTTCTCAGTCGCAGGCTTTCTGCTGTTGTATTACAAGTCTGTTTCTTCCTTCCACAGAAACAAACTTGCGCCATTTTTACTCTTTATTTCAGATTGCTTTTCCCTGGTAATTTATTCCATATATTTATTAGAAAGTATGTGAAGCACATAAATTAGTGTTGTGTTCCCTTCTGTGGAGCATGTAACTCCAGTAAGTACTGAAAATAGTGAATTACATAACTGAATTCCCCTGTGAAAAAGTAGCATGCCAAGATGATGCATGCTAGACAATGCAGTTAAACCCCCCAAAGTGGTACAGTAAGTAATGGTTTCAAATAAAGAGTGTCATTTTCTTTTCCCGTGAGGATCAGGCTGTTTTTCAGATCTCATGGACTCTTCTTAATAACTATAATAAAAAGCATCCAATATGCTAGGGTTCAAATGTATTATGTATAGATCATGTCATGTTTTTATAGCTGTATTTGATTGCCTGTTTATGCTTCTCTGCAGTCTGCATTCAAAGTTCAGATACTCTGTGCTCACTTCAAGTGCTTCCCATAGGGAAGGACATTGCAAACAGGGTAGCCATAATCACAGATCATGCTAGTGTCTGCTTTAGGGGACATCAGAGTTCCTCTGACAGCCCGTCAGCACAGCCAGTTTCCCCCTGACAACTCCTCTTTCTTCCTGCTGTGGATTACTGGAGGTATTTAATCCATTTTTTTTCCCCTAAGAATGTCCTTGAACCCATAACTAATCATAAGGTCTTTTCAGACTACAATTTATTTAAGCCAAACATAAGAGAAATTGGAACAAAACCAGCTGTAAAAAAGTCATGTTAGAAATAGAAGCTGAAGTTATAGCTGATATTTTAACTGGAAGACCTTTTATAGGCCTAAGAAAATGCATTAAAAAGAAAGTACAGAAGAAAAGAAAGAGACAATAAGGTCTGGAGAAAGATGTTGCTGTGAAACCCGGAAAATAAAGGGGAAGAAGTGGAGAAGGTGACAACAGATAGCAAAGGAAAGAGGGAAAGAGCAAGAGAGTGTGCACAAAAGGAAATGTGAACAAGCAGGAAAGAGCAAAGGAAAGAAACTAGTGTCAATTTATAAAAAAAACCCAACCTAAAACAAAACAAAACAAACACACTGTTTAAGAGAATGGCAAGAAAAGGGTAGATTAGATTATCATCCCAATGACAATTAATTTCATACCTACAGGTCCTATAGCACACTGCTCTTGCCCCAGCTAAGAAGAAAGTGGCCTTTCTGTGGAAATTATCACCCAGCATGAGAAGAGCATTTGAATATGTGTCTCCACTGCTTTGGCCTGTCTACTTGTTGTAAAGTAAGGAGAGCAGAAATGTGACTCTTGCAGCAATTTATCCCTGGAGAAAGGGCAAAGCCCTGGAGCACTTATGTATTAATTTAAGATATACAGGGTCTCTAAGTCTACTGCTGACCTTCATATGTTTAGATAAATTTAACTCATACCAAACATATAAGCATATCTTTAATCTCACTTAATTCTGCTGTGGGAAGACCGAATCCCAAGTCCAGGATCACTGCACAGATGGACTAACTTCTACTATGGCAGAACTCTAAAAATCTGTATTTTCTGAGGTTTATTATTTCACTAACATATTTATATTTATTTTGGAAGCATTTAGAAGAGTCCTTCCCTATTAGAAAATCTCATTTTCTTTCCCAGAGATGGGAGCAGTTGTTTCTTTAGTAAGACAATAAAAATCTAATTTTTGCTTTAACAGTGTAAGCACCATATATAAACATCAGCTTTTTTCCACTCTAATAGTGAAGCTAAAACATCTTGCGGAAGGAAAACGAGAACTTACTAGGCTCTTCATTTTCCCTCCAGAGAAAAAAGTGTTCTGTTCTATGCAATTTGCATCTTTCCAAATTGTAACAATGCATACAACGGTATCACCATCTTTACTACATACTCTGATGGTGCTGCATTCTATCAATAATGTGCCAAGGAAATTGCCTTTGTGTCAACATCAACAGAAAGTAAACAAAACAAAACAAAACAAAACCCATACATACAAACAAATAAACCAAACCCAAACCCTTTTCTTTCCATTTTTATTCTCAAAATGTTGTAAAAGACCAGTTCACACCATAGCAGATGATCATTTGCACGTGTTTTGGTATTTTTGCAAGCCATACAATGACTGGGATTCCTTAGCTGGTGATTTTGACATTATGCAAGAAGGGACCATTCTCATGCTAATTGTCAGATCTAAACCATTCACTAAAGGATGCTCCTTGAATAGAAAGTTGAGCTGCTAGTGGATTAAAGCGGAGGAGGGAAAAAAAAGATGTTTTAAAACTAATTTTGCCATTTTACATTTTTTTGCCTCCTTCTTAAGTAAAAATATTTACTTTAGACTAGAAGATACTAAATGTCAGTTTTTGTAAAAAGCCACTTTGTGGTATGTATGACTATCAAGTATAAATATTTAGATAAATAATAATTACATGAGTTATGGGACAGTATGAAATCAATCTTCTCCCCCATTTTTGATCTAAAATAATTGTGGTTGCTCATTTGCAATAAAGTCACTGATATATATGTAGTGGCAACTAGGTCCAGCAAGAGTGACTTCATAATCAAGTCATCAAATCATGGGCCCAGCACCACTCCACTGAAATGAGTGACAAGAGTGTATCTGACATCAATGAGAGCAGCCACTCAACCTGTGCCGTTCACAAAGGAAATATCTTTCAAAATAACAGAGGCAGATGTACCTAACCTTTTACAGCACAGTTTGTTACACTACATTACATACAGTTTTTGAAGTTGGAAAGGTGATGAGGCAACAATAGAAACTGCTATACAGATGGCACATAGATATGGCTGTTATAATTGATTTTCAGACAAGAAGAGACACTTTGGAAAAAAATGAGATAGAGGCTGAAAGAGATGGCATTTATACATGATACACAAGACACAGCACATATTTACACAGACAAATTCAGCTCACCCACTACTTCAGTAGTCACACTGAAGTTAAAAGTACTAACCATGTAAATATGAGAGCAATTTCATGTTATACATAAACAAGTATAAAAGTTTATAACTGATTTGGTACTTATCCTTGGGAGGGAGGATGAAAGAAGGATGGTTATCTCTTATCAGACCAGGGCAAGGCTTTAATTCCTGAAGAGAAACTCCAGGAAATCCACAAAGAACTTAATTTATTTGGGTCTAATTAACACGGGAGTTGCTGTAATCCATAATTGCTAATAGTGTAAAACCCCAAATTCAATAAAATCCATGTTTCTCTGCAGTACTCTTCAACTGATTTAGGGCCAAAGTCTGAAAGATTCAAGACCACAACAGGTGTCACAGCTGCTGAGAACACTCTATTTGAACCAGCTCCAAAGTCTCTGGATCCAATGTATTGTAATATAATGATAGTTCATAAATTATTGAATGTCTCTATTCAAGTAATTAAAACATAACATCAGGCACCTCTTAAACACTTGAAAACAGAACTGCAGACTATCTTTCCTCTTTGCCATGAGAAGAAAAATGACTCTGGATTGGAATGGTCTATATGTCTAAGGGAGAGAGCAGGAGTTTTTACATGTGAAAGAGTTGAGCATGTTGCCTTTGTGCGAAGAAGATCTAAGATTTCATAGACTCCATACTGTTGTTTATTTTCAACATGCAGGAATTCTGTGTAACTATTTTATGAGGAAATGATTAAAACAGCCAATAATGGTGGTTGTTGGATTTTTTTTAACAGAGAATTTATAATCTGTTTGTATATTTGGTGTGTAGCTTAGAAAAATATTTTTGTTTATTCATATATATATTTATACACAATTCCACATACATACCAAGGTTTTTAGATCAGGTTGAAGAAATGCGTAAGGTAGCAACCTCTAAGTGAAACATCTAGACCACAGTTTCTCAGACTGCATTATATGTGAACCTCGGGTAAACAATTATATGCCTTCTCTTGCTCATGTACATAGATGAGAGGGAATGCTGCTGCTGCTGCCATTTCTACATCATGAAGTCTTCAGAATCCTGACCTAAACTATGCTTAATTCATGCCAGCCCAGACATTTTCTGTAACCAGTTCAGTGTTTGAGGCATTTCCATGCTTATGCCAGCCCAAACATGTTCGGTAGACCTTAAAAAACAAATAAGAAAATGAAAACTTAAGGGAGTTTTGCAAAGGTTTTTGGGGAGTGAAGATGAAATCTTAGCTGTATTCAGTTAACAAAACTCACAGTGATATTAATGATGCCAGAACACAACTGTATAAGGTGTATTCCTGCTTGTACAGAGAGAGGTAGTGTTCAAAAGAAAGCCTGAATAGCTGAGTGACAAAGTAAGACTTAAAGTAGAAGCTACTTATATTTTTGCTCACAGGCTCAAAACCCTGGTAGTCAACTGAAAGGAAGAACAAATAGGCCATCCATGGACAAAATTAACCAACATCTGAGCCATTTTATTCTAGATGAGAGCCAGAACTTACTCTGCACTTTCCATTAGTAACCTCTGCCTCTTTGAGCTTACAGAAAAAGAAAACCAGGGAGCATACACTGGTAAGATACATATTTATTGTTACAAAGTTCACTGTAAGTATAATTTTGCCATTGAAGTAAAGATTCTTTTTTATCACTAATTTTGGCAATGTTAGGTAAATATTTAACATCTGTACCAAAGTAGGCACCTACTGGGTTTTTTTTGAAGCACTATGGAAGAAAGAATACCACAATTTAAGCATTCAAACCCAGAGATATATTACTGGGGAAGTGGCCTAAACATAGAAAGCTGTCACCAGCACTGTATGCCAGTCTTTGACTCAGTCATGAGGAGTTTCTAAGTAGTCACTTGCATACTACTGCCCATGGGTCCAAATCCAACAAGGGGAACGGCAGCTCCAGTCTCAGAGCGCTTTGGGAAACTGGTCCCCTATCTTTAACACAAGTCTCAATTTACTGCCACTGTTCTACCTGGATTTCTGACACAGCTACATGGCTTTGTGACAAGAACTGGCTCATACCTTTCTGGTTTAGTAAAAGCAACAGATGAAAGTAAAGCATAGCTAAATCCGTAAATACGCGCAGAGTGCACTTCCACGATCTTTTCTAAGGCATTTTTCCCTGGAAAATGAGCACTCTTTTGAAGTAGTACTGAACGAGCAATAAAAGTAAAAGCTGCAGGATGGAAAGATAGGAAGTCAGCAGCAGCACAACCACCCAACCAGTTAAACTGTTTTCCTACAGCAAAAGCAGAATATAAATTTGATGGGAAGGGGTAAATACATGGCTAGGAATAAGAAGTTTCTTGGCTCTTATGGATCTCTTCAGTTCAGAAAGTATGTATTGACCGTTCCACAGGGGAAGCTTCACAGGACTTTTCTTTTTCTCAAAGACACCAATCACAGTTTTTGCTGTTCTAATTATTATGATTTAGTAGAAACTGTCAAACTGCTCAGCAAGACACAAAGACCAGATGGAACATACACTTTGCCCTAAAAATCTTGAAATCTATGTGAGACAAGCAATGTAGTCCAGACACATAAATGTACTAGATCACCACCAAAAGGCATTAAGGTCAAACATTACAGTGCCTTTTGTTTGGTTGGTTTTAAAACAGCATTTATGGGGTTGATTAGCACTAAAAAGCAGTTACGCTATCACTTACAGAATTTGTACTTAATATACACAATATACAATGGAGGTATAAAATACTTCAGATGGAAATTTTTGTGTAGTAAGCAACAAAATACTTTGTTCATTTTAACCATATGACCACAATAAGGATCTATTTCCGAACTTGCAGCTTTCACATCTATACTATTTTCAAGCTATGTTTTACAAACACAGAAAGCACAAATATTAGTACAGAAAATAAATATAAACCAAATGTATACAAAAAGAATAATTTTCTGGTTACTGAGATTTTTTTTTTTTTTATTCCCCCTCCCCCTAGACTATTTCTGGCATAAGATTTTTTTTTTCTGTTAGCTACTTTTAGCCCAAAGTAAATATATTCACATTTTTTAATAATTTCTGCATATATTTCATGCTACGTCCTGAAAATATGTGGGTTTAATAGATACATTGAACATCTAACAAACAGTAGAAATCAAGCCTGTGCATTCTATAAATGTGCAATTTCACTTAGCACAAACACAGCAAAAACTGTGGGATAAGCATGTCTAACTGTAACATTAAGGCTCAAAGATGCTAAACCAGCTTATATGATAAGGCAGGTTTGAGGTTTGCTTTGATCCATAAGAGATGAGTTGTAAAAAGCACTTCTGTTCACTTCTGTTCTCCTGCTCAGGAGTGAAGAATTCCTTTTGCTGCATTATGCATAACATCATTACAGACAAGGTACAAGTCAAGAGCAAGTGGTTCAGATATCCGACTAGCATACTAAAATAGCAGTGGGACCATAAAATGATTTAGATACTATATTGCACAGCTCTTCTTTAAATACCACTTATGCCATCACATTTGCCAGGAATCTTTCTTTTTAAGTGTTCTAAATGTAAAGTTTCTGGTATCTATTCCCTGGAGGCAACTGCAACTAGAATAGGCAGGTTGGTACAGCAGATGACTATCTGTTCCTTACAAACTATGTCTGATGTACTGTGTAGTGATAAAAAGCTCCTTATCAGTTTGGATTCCAACCTAAAGGCAACTGCTGTCCAGATCTTACAGTGAAAGATAATGTGGTGTAATTAAAGATCACGACCTACAGATACAGTGTGCCAGACCTACAGATACAGTGTGCCAAACATCACTTGCTTTAGTCAGGACTAGGACTTTTGGTTGTAAATTTACTGTGAAGATTTTTCTAATCTATAAAAAGATGAAATCCTGGTTAGGCCTTTCCTTTCCTTTTAACATTCACAGACTCTCTTCCCCTCCCTTCTTTTCCCCTCTCAGATATGCTAGCAAGACACATTTAAAACACTTCATGAACACGGTCTATATATAAGTTGCGCTTTTTGCATCTGCTTGTAAACTTTCCCAAATTTATTCTAGGCACTTGAAGAATGATGGTTCAAACATTCAGTGGAGATTTACCTAATTTTAGCAATAAAATTTTAAATCAAATTTCCACTTAGCATGCCAAAGCCTCACAAAATTTTTATGTGCAATTGAACTGGGAGAGCTGGTAACTCAAACTGTGATTGGGAATGTTCTCAGACACTGGGACACATTTGCCTCTGTCTGTATCTGTGGTATCATTTTAGTTCAGATCAGGAGGCACTACTGAAGCAAATATCCCAGTAGTTCCTGCTTCCTGCACTTTGGTTCACATCACTTTTGGAATGTGCAAAATGAATTCCTTTCAGATAAAAATAAACCTGGAGAAGCAGTCTCGGAGGGCATCTAATGCACTTTGACTGCTAATGGACATTCAGTCTACAGGAGCAGGCTAGACATAGGCAACAGTAAAACACTCTGAAATACAAAGAATGTGAATGTCAGTGTGGATGTGATCAACAGCACCAGATGTTTTCTTCCACAGATCTGTTCTTTTGGGCTTTTTTCCTAATATAGACATTCCCTAAATTATCAAACCATTTCCTGGCACACTTTTGGCATACATGCCACTCAACACTCTTAAAAATTTCCCAAACCATCTTGGGAGTATAAATATTCCTAGGACCATTTCCAATGGGCACTCTTTCATGCAGCCACCTAATTTCAGAGAATGAGGGAATTTATTAGCAATAATATGATCTGTTCATTGGTCCATCAGTCAGAGCCTGGGAACATATTCAGGCACTTTTAGTTTACTGGTATACTGGTTCCACTCCTAAACTGCAGCTGATGGTCTCCTGTGCAGAGTCCAAAGAGTGAAAAATTTCCTCTGCACCTTCTTTTCTCAAGTCCTTCAGGCAAGGGTGGCTGCTTCAAAAAGATAAAAATGAAAAGAGCCATGGTTAGAGCTCGTCATCTCAAAGTCAGCTTTTTTGTGTGTGTGTTTCTAGTATTCTATCTCATATCCACATAAATACTGACAATCTTATAGCTGTTAGTCACTCTATTAGTTGCTGTGACAGAGCTCAGTTCAGTCCATCCAAATATTTTAACTTTACCAAAAAGTATGTGATACATTTACAGAATGAAAAAACAAAACCAAGGTGTCGTATTCAAGAACTCAGGGATTTTAAAATCAGACTATAGTAATTTGTGCCCTCAGAGTCCTATATGGACTCATCATACAGCCCAAGTGTCAGGAACAATATTGAGTTTTCAGTGCACAGAGATGCACGACTAACGAAGACCTGCTTAGTCTCAACAGTCTTTCCACTGCAATCAGAAAAATAAAAGCTTCCCATTTGTATAGGCCTTCTTTGAAAGGTGGGAGCTACATAGCTCTGTAAACATCTGGTGAAAACCTCCCCAGCTGGTAAAACTCATCTATATCCACACTTTAAGACTATCTACACACTGCCGAGGTCTGCCCTTGTTATGCCTCTTCTGGCACTATTATGTACCACATCCATCCTACAGTCCTGCTTAGTGCCTTGTTTAGCACTTCCTCAGCATTCCATTCAAAAGCATGAAGCCTGCCCCATCTCAACTTCGTCACACTCACCCCACATTGCCCACAACAACCTCCTGCCATCCAGCTGTTATCACCGCATTAGCATGCTCTCCCTGCATTTGGGCTAAGCACCTCAGACACAGTGTCTTTGAGATGGCACTGCAGTCCTACTTTTTCTGATGGACATTTATGGTGGACTGAAAGAAGAATGGAGTAGAGTTGGAGTGTGTACTATGAATCACGTGAGACTGTTATTTAGTTTTGTAGCTTTAAATAACTGGCAGGATTCTTGAAGTAATGGGTGAAATTTGGTATGCTATTTTAATCATATAAATAAAGTTTGCCAGTTTGACCTAGTGGGACACTTTCAGCATCACCTGAGGGACTTGGGAATACACATTCTCCTGACTTAATTAACAAAAAACATTAAGAAAATCATGAAGGTGTTCCTTTCCAAATATTTAAACCCAGGTTGGAACATTTGTTCATCCTGTGAAAGATAATGTCAACACTTAACTATCTGATTTTATAATGCTCTTCATAAATTATCTGGTGCCATATTTTTCCTTTATCTGTACCACCACAGCTACCAAAAATAGGTTGTGATAGAGTTAGCTTATTGTTGCTACAAAGTATTTGATTTAGTAGTAGAAGTTACTTAGTAATTATTCTTTCTATGTCCGGCTGCTTCTTGATCTTTAATTTTTGATGCTACTTCAGGGAAACTCATGTATACTGAGACTATGGGGACCTGTATATGTATACAGTTAGAAGAATCTGTCCCATAAGCAAATCTTTTCTATTCAGCTCCTCACCTTTCATGAAGGAATTCATTACATTTCAAAAGAGAATCGGAAAACAAACTGGCTTCTCCAGAGAAGTAAACAGTACAATTACAAGAACTCTATTTCAAGATAGACACAAAAAGCAATCACCTAGAACAATAAAAATCATACTCCAGGTGACAGGAAACAATAGACTCCATATTGTATATATATATTCACTTGTGCCTTTTATAGACTACGCAGAGTTCAAGACATGAGGCTGAAATTTAATGTGGAGTTGTCATACCTGACTTCAAGGTCATTATTATCTGTTTAATCTACTTAAGTAGTGAAACAAAACTATATAAAACTGTGTATCAGACTAAGGCAATGGAGAACAATGAGAGCATCTCCTTTCAGATGTTCTCTGGATACTTATGTGTAAACACAGGTCTCCCTGGGATCCTTATATCATAATGGGACACTGACAGATTCTTCCAGTGGGCAATTCAGAGGAGAAGCCCAATCAAAGCTATGTCAAACTGCAAAAACTGGGAGCATTTCTCACTTTCCAGGAGGCCAAGATACATCTATCATAGGGGAAAAAAAAATGAGCAATACTGTTCTTTCTCCCCTGCCTGTAGAGCAGAGCCTGAGGTGCTTTGACTTGCCCTTTAATGGAGACTCAGCCTTACTGCTGGCTCTGCAGCGGAGACATCTCCAGTCTCACAGAGGCCTCAGTTCAGCTCTCAGCCAAGAGCAGCAGAGACAGGGATTTATCACATGAGTGAAAGGCTAGCATCACCAGCACAATGTGGCATCTCTTAGGGCATCTGTGTGGCCACGTAGACCCTCTGCCTGACTCCATATGCCCCTAGCAGGCCCAAAGAAAGTATGGAGTTACACCAAAACCAAGAGGAGAGGCAAACTGTCAATGGATGCTGTTGGGTCTGGGCCTGCACTACATTACAGTTGCACACCTGTGTTTTATTTGCTGTGGTAGCCAAGCTTAGATAGGACATAAGAATAACCTTGACATGCTGTTTCCATTTCTGGCTCCAAGGATGCACTGTCCTGAGTTTTCCTTACAGAACTGTGCCACAGGAAATTCAGAAGAAACCTTAGCTCACAACACAATGTAAAGCATATACAGATATTTTTTATCTCCTCTTGATAAACTACACTTGTTTACTTCTTATCTCCTCAAAGGTCAATCACTCAGGCAAAATTCCCTTTAAACACACCTCAGTTTTATTCTCAGTGCAGACTGCATGATTTCAAAAGGAGGCTTTGCTACATCCAAACCTCTCTGAAACTCAGCAATTTCCATCCTCAGATTTTTATCAGTGTCCTTAGTTTTAGTTTCTAGGAGGTTGTCTTTCACAAAACTCAGTTTGAGTTCCAAGCTCAGATAAACCAAAATAACTCCAAGTGTAACACAGTAAGAAAAAAAGCCCAACCTTGGCATGTCAGATACATGTTATCATAAATCAGTCAAGATTCACTCAAAATTAACCATAGGTTTATTTGCAAGGTTCATAATTTCAGTTAACCTTTTGATAAACCTGGCTGAGCTTTCAGAATGTGTGGGTGCAGGTTTTATAATATGAGCTTTCACAGCTCAAGTCGTCACCTGCACTCTGCACCTCTGTACATGCATTACAAAACAAGCCCTGGTTCCTTTATACTGAGATGTCAGATACGGACCCTTGGAGTTGAGTTACATCTCTGAAAAAAAAATCCTGTTTAGAGCATTTATATGCTTTTCTTAAAAGAATATCTTGAATTTACAAAGAAATTCAAGCTTACTAGGTAGATCATAATTCTCAGAAATTCAAGCTTACTTGATAGATCATAATTCTCAGGAAGAGAGCTCATATTGGACTAGTTTTTTTTATATAAATATGCCAACTCTAGGAGAAGGAAATAGAAATTTTTAAAACTAAAATCTGCATTACAAATTTGACTTCAAATATTGTTGTATATAAAGTACACTTTCTAAAAGCATGATGATTTCAGTTAAGTTCTTACTTTATCTTTCATGTTCATTTTTCTAGAAAAAAAATTGTTTTATTTTCAGACTGAACTTGCTATTGCAGCTGCTTTTATGCCTGCAGCTTTGTGTAATCTGGAGTTCCACTTATGGAAGGCGGATGTTCTCCCGAGATTGGTCTCTCTCAGTTCCACACAACACCCACTTGACATTTGCTGAGGACAAGAAATAAGGCAAAGGATATAATATGGTTAAAAGTCAAAAGCTATAAATACTTTCAGCCTTTGAAATATTCAGCATCTTAATATAGCTACATACAAAGTTCAAGTAAAAAGCACTCCAGGTTCATTTTTCATGTTGTTCCTAGTTTGTGCTCTAAACTAATATAGTATTCAGAGTTGGATTTGCTGATCATTTAATGTATTTATGAATAGAGATCAACACTGAAAAGTGAAATCAGATTAATGCCTGTGCAGTGATGGCAGGATTCTCAGAGCACTTGAAGTATTTTCTCACACTGCCCAAAAAATCACTCTCATAAATCTTTTATTTTTCTCCCAGACTGAAATGTCTGTTAACTACTCACCAACTCTCAAATCTACAAACACACTCAAAAATCCAGGTCTTAATTAGTCTTCGAATTCCTTCAGAAATCAAAGGAATTTAAACAACTATGGTTTTTAGGTACCTTAATATATTTATGAATGCAAATTCTCAGTAACTGCATAAAGAAGAAAAACAGTGAGTATGAGTTTGCTAGAGTTAAGCATGGAGGAAGAACCAAAGCAAAGTGTAATCTGTTTATGGAGCACTGATGCATTGGATTATACTGTTGTTCACATAAGACTAACATTCCCCTTGCACACGCACATGCAATATGCAAAAGACGTGAAAGGTGGCCAACAGTGTCTACTTAACCCAGCTCCCAATGTGAAACCAATTTATCTTGGACCCACAGTGAAAAGGTCTTAGAGAAAGTGGTTAAGCCACAGATACTTAAAGACAGAACTAGCTACACAGGGCAAACAACCAGGGAAATTCTCTTGGGCCCTAAGGGGGAAACAGGATAGTACTCATCTAAATTAGGTAGAGGTGTAAGTCATCCAGCAGGTGGGTGTAAGGAGGGAGCGGCTCATGCCTAAATCTCTGCCTAAGAACTCAGATGCCTACTGCCAGCATGCTGCAAAGGTATTTAGGTGCCTACCACCTCTTCCAAGAAATTCAACCCAGTGTCTATATTGGATCTTAGGTACCTACCTGACCTTTTGAGGTCACAGGTGGCATTCAAAATACAGCTCCTATTGTCTCTACTCTGTAGGACAAAAAATGTCCTTTGTCCCTATATGTTGTCAGAATTAACTTATGAATTCTGGTACAACGCTGTGAAAATGGTGGACATTATTTTAATAGTAAATAGAAGCATTATATTCTTTGAGGTGTTAAGCAAGTTGTGTAACTTTGCTGGACTTGTGTCAAAACTAAGCTCCAGTAGTTTATGAAGGAGCCCTGTTAGTTCTTGTAATGATAAATCAGGCTAAATGAAGGAAGCGTTCCTGTTTCTGGCAGGTACATTCCAACACTGTCTGCAATAAAATGAAATCAGCTACCTCTGTGCAGCCTCACCTTTGATACTACCTGAAGAAACAGTTTTTGTCAGATACCATATGTGTTTTTTAAGGGTCTCTCAAAGATCCCTGGAATGTCTGGTCATGAAGTGAAAGCCCAAAGCTATTTCATCCCTCCATTTTCCCATTTAAGATTATACATGCCATTTTTAATACCAGTGATAAAATCTTACTTTCATTTAATCTGTGGCCTTTGTACTCAAGACTCTAGCATATAGCCACATAGTTTGTCTGGAGTGTTTGACAACAACATTGCTCTTGGAAAGAGATTTTTGACAGATATTTTAGCCATCATTTTTATTAGGAAATCAGGCAAATGTCTTTCAGTGAAAGCTGTGCTAGTGCAAAAAGAAAATTAGGATGGAGAAGGTGAAAGGAAAAACTTATCCAATGGATGGCTGAGCAGAAAAGACCCAGAAGACTGAATTCCTGAGCAGCTGTTTTAGGAAGCTGAACATTCCTCGTTTTCCTAATAGTAACTCAGTTCCAGTTCCTTTAAGTGTGGAGAGCCCTGCTTCAGTTGGTCTGTCAGTGTTGTAAATTCAATAGCATACTCACAGCAGGTCAAATTGACATAATGTTAAAACACCGGTCACTCAACTGTGCTAAGACTCCCAGTGCTATTGACACTTGCTGCGATGACCTGGTGCTTGCATACCAGCAAGTGACACATTTTTAGGATAAGTCTCCAAGATAAAGGGCTTTTGTAGGTTAAAAAAAAAGCTAATTAGTTACCACAGCAGAGAAGTAGGAGGGATAGAATTCATTGTTTCTCTGAGACCACAAAAGTGCCTCTAAGGCTTTTTCTTGTTTGTTTTTAATGTATCTATATTGAAGCAATTTTTTCTCAGTCTGGGTATGTGCAGCCTAAACCATTTTCTCCATTTAATAATTTTACTCTGCTGAGAGGCAGCATCACCTGGGGAGGGGTAAAGAACTGTGGAAAAGCTAAGTCATTTTCTATGTCCAGTTTTTCCACTTAAAAGCTTGACAGTGCCCCCTTTTCATCAGACTTTGTTTATTTGTTTGCTTTTAATTTCAAAGGCTTTTCAACAGATTTGGGCAGAAAAATAAAAACAGCAAGGGTTTGATAATTGTAATCTTTTGCAATCAAATTTATGACATTTATAAATATAGATGCATGGATTAAAATTCCTAGACAATGGAATATTGTTATTGGCCAACATCCTAGGCTGAATACCTGGTATGCTGAGGTATAATCAAGCATAGGGTAGGGTTTTATGTGTGAAAGCAATGCTTGACTGGATTTAAATGGTTTTGATTGGAGACGATATGATGCATAGTTGGACATAATGTTCATAATTGCCTATTTTTCTTGGCAAACAACAAGGTGCTTGATGACTGCTTTCTAAAATGTTCACATCTATTTCTTTGTGAAGTGTACTACAATTTAATGGTAATTCTAAACAAGCTTGTGTTGTCCTCTAACTTTGAGAGAATGCACTCCTTATTGACTTAATTTCCTCATTACAGCAGAATTCCAGTATCTCCTTTGTCAAGGTTGAATCTTGCTCTGGTTTTAATGACAATTCCCAGAAACACCTTTGCTCCTTCTCTTATACTCTCTTCCTTTTCCTACTCACATACTAATAAACATCACCAAAATTCTGTCAAATTTGCAAGCAGTCTCATGTGTACCTCAGACAGCCTAATTTTATCTTTTTTCATTAGTGTTTGACAGAATCCAGAGGAGGTGTTTTGAGATAGGCATCACAGAGCTGTAATGATTCTAGCCACCTTGACACAAACGTGCACATACACACGTATTTTTCATCCCTAAGGCACAGTTCTGCCTCAGAAAGGCATATGTTTACTACCATACTTGTAAAATGTCTTTCTGGGTTTAATGCATGGAGATCTCGGACTGGAATTAAGAGGACAACCTCAGTCTTCTTCAAGCAGGGCTCCTAACATTGCCATAAACCTGTAGAAGTACTTATAGGCCCTTTCCAAATGCTGAGGCATTCAGGAAGCCTCGCCTGTTCTTTTTTCTTTTGTTTTTCTTGCAGAATGTTTGGGGGTCTTTATAATGTTTATCTACAGTTGCCTCCTGGGATGTACCTCACCATGCTCTTAAGAGATGATTCCTCAGCCATATAAATCTGCCACCTGTAAGATTGTGCAATCACTGCAATCAGGATACATCCCTATCCTGAGAAGTTGCCACTTCCAGGCCAGTGTGTCAGAGGGAAATTATATTTTTCTCATGTTTGATACAGGAGAAAAGCTATAAGGAGAGCTGACACACACAACTGTGCCTTGAGTGGAAATAAGGAATGTGGCCATATGGAAAAAAGAATTCTCTTGTTCTTATGACAGAAAATGGGCAATGCCATAGTCCATCCCTTAATGAGAGAATAAGTCTGAGCATCAGAGGAAGCCAAATATTCCTAAAAAAAAAAAAAAAAAAAATTCAAATCATTAAAGTCCTAGTGCTCTAATCTGACAACTTCCTGAAGTCTGTACCCTAATGCAGAGGAAGAAAGCAGACCATGAATGTGTTAAGTTAAGAGCAGAAAAGTCCCTGTTTTTTGGGGGGGAACTGCTTCTTTAGTTAGCAGCATGCTGGTGCCTTGTATGGCATCCAGAGTACTTAGAACATGCATTTATATTTGACAGACTTGCTGGATTTGTGATATATTCTCCAGAAGAGCTGGGAGTCAGGAAAGTGTTCCTTAAAACCATCCAGTAATGTCATTTCTAATCACATAGCCAGAGAAACTTCATGAAATGTACTTATGATAAAGCTGAAATTCAGACTATAATCTAAGATTCAGCAAATTTGCTATTTAAAAGACACGGAATTCCCATTCTTTTCACTGCCTAGTGGGATTTGGTTGATCTGTGACAGTTCTGCTGCAGCAAACCCTACAAGCAATAAACAGATATTCTCCCACTCATTTGTCAGAGTTTTAGCATGTGATAAACTAAAGCACTGAGAAAAGAAGCCAGAGTCTGCTGGTTCTCTATGAGTGTTGGAATTCTTATGTTTTGCTGATGGTTTGAAACCTGCTCAATGACAGTGGAATAAGAGGCTCTGCAGATACACTTGTTCCAGTTTGGTAAAGTCAGTTGCAAATTAGATGATTCAAAGCTAAATAGGAGCATCTACATGAGTTTAGTGGTGATCTAAGTCAATTAGCTTAATGAAAAGATACAGGATTGCATAAAGATGAAGTTTCACCTTTCCTGCTCCCTAACAGCTGTGCTCAATTCTGCTTTATGTGAGGAAGGCAAAGGCGGAGAAGGGGAGAAATATCTTTGAGATAATCTCATTGGAAAGTAAGAAAACAAATGCGTGCCCTGCCTACTCCAGCTGCTCTCCACCCCAGGAGTAACAGTTTGAAGTGAGCTTATATATAAATAATAAACAAGTTATTCCTGGAGCATTTGCTTTGAGCTAGGACTGTGTATAAGTTATTTGTTTTGGAAGTGCTGTCAAAGTACCTACTTTTTTAAATTAGACTTTGCATCTCAGGTTCATTAAGATGGCCTAGGGCAAGAATGCTTTATTCAACCTTTCTTTTAAGGTATGAAGTGTGAATTTGATGAGTAAAAATAACTTGAGTGAGGAATGTCTAAAAATGGATGAATTATCCACAGCAATATTTATTCAGCCTAGCAATGGATTTCAAGACACCTCTTTAACCCCTTTCTTCCTGGACTAATCTCTCCTTCCTGCTTACATAATTTGTTTGAAAGCTTAAAATTAACGCTTCAACATGGGAAAAGTAAAAAATGTGATCTCAAGTGCTGGTGCACATCTCTGGAGGATCTTTTGGCAATTTGTCATGCCAATTTTTCTGCATAGAAAAGACCAATCTACCATCCTGTACAGAGTTTGAGAGATGTGTTTGAGGGGATTTTATTTTCTTTCTCTCAGACAGCTTAAAATCAATCACTTGGACAAGATGCAAATTATTAAACTTGGGTCAGGCTTGTCACAAATACTAACCTTGTAATCTAAGTGTGTGGTAATAGCAATTCATACTGTTCCTGAGAACAACTGATAATGATATTATTAGCCAAGGTTTTCCATGGAAAGTTATGAACAAGTACCGACTGTATACAATTCAACAGAAACCCCAGGGGAGGGGAAAAAAAAGTGCATAAGCCCTAAAGCAACAAAAACAGAATAAATACCCCAATTAATTTCTTGAAGGATTAGTAACATGACAGCATCTACTCATTCACAGCAAAGCCGGGGCAAGCTCAGTGTTTTCTGCTGCTGCACTAAATAAAAAGTTGATGCTAAATCTCGATACTTAAGAACAAATGACAACCCTTTAGAAATTGCTGTACTTCTAAAATGTCAAAAAAAAAAAAAAAAGTGATTTTCAAACCACATTGCAGTATTTTCTTTTAAGGGAATGTGACCCCTAGTGCCTTTAATAAAAAGCTGGGTAACAATTCCTCTTTAATTCCCTGTAATTTCAACTTAGAAATGACTATTCTACCTCATTCATCCTCCATTACTTCTAACCATAAACATATTAAGTTATAAATAACAGACAAATCAAGCTGACAAATCATTTTAAAACATTTCTGGAAGGTGAGAAAAATAAATTGGGAGAGAAATGTTTAGCTTTGAAGTATCTACCTCATCTTTTTATATCTTAATTTTGAAGGTGATACACCAATACTAATTTTCACAAAATAGCACTCACTTCCTGAGTGACCCTACTGTAAACAAACAAGCCATCAATATAAGAACAACTGTTCAAAATGGCAGGCAGAAACAGGCTCCAATTCTAGAATTCTTTTATTTCTCATTCAGACAATCAAGTAATTTCAGATAACTAGCACTTTAATATTTGTCTTCTGCACTGTTTGCCTTCTTAATTAAAGAGTACAATATATTGGCATTTTAGAGTCAAAGAAACACTTCTTAAATGAATCATCCTATTTAATAAAATGTCCCCTTGCAAACACTGTTTTCCTTGATAAGTGCATGCACAAATAAAAGAATGGAAAAGGGCAATTGTTTGGTTAAGATGTAAGGGCACAGAAACTGGTTAACACTAAATAACCTGGTCAGCAGCCCAACTAATCTACTGCAGTTTGTTTTCACAGCTTTGCTCTGAACATCAGTGCTGATGCCCTGACACTCCCCGCAGAGACTGAGAGCAAATGGTAAATCAAGATACCAGCCCCACAATGCTTCACCTGTGATGCCAGAGATTTGGAGGAGGGAGAATAACAGTTTGTAAAAACACTCATAAACTTCATTGCTTTTTTCATTCTGCAAACTTCCTGTCAAAGCTGCCAAATACATTGCAAGGTCATTTATGAAGTGAAATATTTTATTATTATTAATTTTTTTTCTAATTTTAAATCAAGCCTGACTTGATTCTTTTTAATTTTAATTTCAAATCTCGAATGGTGGTGGGACAGATGAAAGGAATCCAATTGCTCTCAAGGGAACTACACACCACAGAAGATCCCCAAAGGGTCTGTGTTACCTATTCCAAAACCTGCTTATGCAAAGCTTCCACTCCAGCTAGCATTTGTCTTATTAAGGCAGTAAGATCCAGGAGAGTCAGTGTGATCACAAATCACCATTGACTTCAGCAAGACTGAACTCATTTTCTGAGCCACATGATGCAAGAATGAACTCTGCAGAACCCTACCACAGAGCTGATCCTGCCTTTATCCTTGCTCTGCTGATTGGTGAGGTAAAAGCAGACAAATTGTCTGAAATTTCACATTCTGTTCTAAGCAAATTATGTTCCAAGCTAATTATGTTTTGAGGTCTGACCCTGTTTGGTGCTGAGTGTTTCCTGCTAAGGTCCATCATCTTCTAGTGAAAACACTGCTGCATACTCGAATAGGATCCTGTGCTAACAGTGAGGTCAAATGAGAGTTTTACCACAGTGACAGACTTGTCCTCAGCATAAGTATGACTGGTTTAGATCTTTTCCTATTCAGCATGTGAACTGCTATGATTTATACTGACAAACCTAATTGTGCCCATCCAGCACCTATAGTATCCTAAGAACAACTGGGGCAGGCAAAAAAATCCACCTATTGTAGTACTGTATTTGACTGTGGCCAACAGCAGGTGCCTAGAGAACAGGACTAGAATATAGTTATAGTTCCCTTACTTCCTTTGTTGTCCTCCCTAAAATTACAACAGAAAGACTTCCTGAGGCACAGTCAGTAGCTTTGTGTTGAACACGATTGGTACTTTTTCCCCAATGTCTAATCACTTTTCTGAACCCAGGTGAACTTTCAGTATCCACAACAACTTAAGGTGCAGAGTTCCACAGCTTGTCTACCATGGAGGCAATCTCTTTTTTTGTTCATTTTCCTCCTAACCCCTGCCAGTTTCATCTGATTTCCCCTAGTTCTTGCACTAGGAGAAACAGCAAATAATTGTTTTCCAACACCATTTTTCTGGGCACATATCTTTTTCAGAAAGCATTCATGTCTCACTTAATTCATTTATTTTTTCAATCTGGAGTCCTAGTCTATTTAGTTACCTGTTGTACTGAAGCCATTCCACAACTTTAATCATTGCTGTCATCCTGTCCTATGCCATTTTCAGCTTTACTGTATTGTTTTTGACTTGCCAGTCAATTGCCCATTCACTCAGTTCATTAAGGTCCTTCTGCAAAGACCGTTGTAGGAAGCATCTTTTTCTTATTACATTTAAAAACTTATGACTTTTAGCAAACTGTCTTTTTGTTAGTTCACTCTGTCCAGTAAATTTATGGATATGTTGAAAGCTACATGATCTAGAGGAGTTCCCTAAGGGTCTTCATTTGATACATCCTGCCAAGGAAAAAACTGACATTAATTCCCTACTCTTTGCTTCTTGCTTTGTAAAGTGGAGCTTACATATTCACCTCACGGTTCCAAACTGCATTTGATGTCCCTTCAGGTGCCAAAAAAAAAGGTGTTCTCTACAATGCTCAGCTGTGCAGTATCTAACATTAGTTTTGGATCTAATACAAATTGGAACTGTAAATTCTAGGAGACATCTGATCATCCGAGTAGTAAGGATTGCAACAGTTGCTTATATGCTTTTGTTACCATAACTTTAAATCTCTAGCATATATAGTGAAAAAAAGTAATTTTGATGGTTAAACTCAAGTCAACATGCTGTAACAGTGGTCTATTCATGACTCTGCCACAGATCAGTGTAGCAAATGTTTTTTATAACTCTCTTGGCTTCAGGTCCCAGTCATCTCCTCAGTATTTGTCATCCCTTTTAAATTTAAGGTCTTCAGAGCACGAGCTGTGTTTTGTTGTGGCTGTCTGTGACAACCCGTACTGTGATTCCTGAGCTGCTGGCAATTCTTGGATGGACCTTCAAGGTACTATTGCAAAACCAAACATAAATAATAACGTGTATCAGAAATGTAGGACTGTGAATGCCTTAGCATTGTTCACTGCTCTCCTTCATGATACTTCTATCACCAAGATGAAGCCTGATTTCTCTCACAGATGTAGGCCTATATAGAGATTGGACAATTTTTTGCTAGTTCAGTTATAAAGGAGTCCTGTCATGGCTGTCAGGAAAGCCTACCGATGTAAATACACACTGAGTGTTCACTTTCCTAGGAAATATGTGAAGATGGGGTATTTATGTGTCCTGCTTGTTTCCCTTGGAGCATTATTTAACTCAGGAGATAAGTCAGAATGATTAGTCAGGAGAATACAGACACTGCTGCAGTTACTTAGGTGTTTTCATGTGCAAAGGAGATATATCTCTTCTTTAGCTGTCTCTTTGTACCACCCTCATCCCACCAGGACTCTTAGTTCAGGGATCTGTATGTAAGATGGAGTTCTGGACAAAATAAAGTGAAGACTGAAATTTTTTAGGCCTTTATTTCATCAACAACATCTGGATCCATTTATTTATTTAATGGTAGTAGAGTAAGACCTTAACCAAAGTAAACATCTAACTACTCAAGACCCAGGTCTGTTGTTATCAACCAGAATTTCCAAAAGACTCACCCAGTGTGCCTGGTGAATGTCACCTCTTGAATGAGGTGCCTGATCACTACACAGGAATGAGATTCTCCTTCACTAGCTGGGACTCAGTGGCTGACATTTGAAAAGATGTGAATGGAAAAGGAAAGTAAAAACAAACCAAAGATGTTTAAAGCTACATTTTCAAAGTTAGCACTTCTGTGTTAAATAAAGATAGGAGGCTTTTTGGCAATATGATCACATCTCATTCAATTAGATTCAGACTCTGGTTTTTAAATATATTTAATGTAGAACACATTCATTTTTAACATGCATATTTTTAATTCATGAAAAAGTGTTAGTTCTACAAGGGTGAAAAAAAATGCTTACAATGAATTGTAATTTGTAGGTTGGTAGAAGATGAACATTTGCATTTTTTTATTGTGAGAATTTCTACACAATCTCCTAAATTTTCTAATACACTGCAGTGGAATATCTGGTTCTCAGATACATTTCATGGCAGGTTAATAAGAGAGAGGAAGAAGCCATTTCTTGCTACAGTATTTCAGGAATAAGTTCATTCATGTAATGCCTACAGCAGGGGCGAAAAAGGATAATCTGTGTAAAAGGAGATCAGACTTCCAGTGCTTATCCTGTAACTATTCCCTTTGTATTGAAGGCATGTAAGTGCTGATTTAATGAGCTCTGGGTAGAGGTGTTAGTTTGAATGAAGTGTTACTGCATGGAGGCTGCAAATAGTGTGCCATTAGATGCGCTTTCATGAGAGAAGCTGCTTGAAAAGTAAATAAAAAAGTTTATTCTGTGAGAAATTCAGCATATGTGATCAAAAAGTGCAAGTTTGACACAACATACTGAAAGTGAGACTTCAGTAGTAAGAATATTTAATACGTCAGGAATTCTAGCAGGTTCTGTCTCCACATTGTATGGAAACAATTACAAAATTCAAGCATTTATAAATGACATACACCAAGCTGCAGTCTTCAATATAATTTTTAGAGAAAATTAAATATCTTAATATTAAAGTGCTCCTACCCTGCTGTTCAGAGAAAAAGGGATAAGAAGTTCCTACAGTGTCAGATGATTCCTGCTTTGCTGAACAATATTGAAATCAGCTTGATTTTCCATTGATGTTTTGTTTACTAATTCCACTTAAAAGAGTAAGTGCTGACAATGCAGATGTTTAGCTTATGGATAGAAGGGCTGAATTTACTGAATTGCAAAAAAAACCTCTGGCTTCATACAGAGAATGGTTTGTCTGGGTTTCCTTTCTTATTTTGGGTGGATTTTCTTCTGAACTTTGACTGGAAAATAAGGTTATGGATTGGAAATATTGGGGTCTGATGAGTGTAATTCTGGCAGCCAGTAACTGAACTTAAAAAAACGGGCATGCAGCCTATATGGCTCAGCCATGGTACTGTCACTATTCAATTTAGATGTTGTTTGAATCTACTTTACATTTTTCATCATGTTTTACAGAAGAAATCAGGGAACACAGGGCCTCTCTATTTCAAACTCTTCTAGTTTAATGTGGCTTTTAAGAAAAATAAGCTTCTGTATTCAAACAAATTGTGGGGAGAAATGAGGAAGACTGATAAAATTGGGCCTTAACTGGGTTTTTTTTCCCTGAGAAAGAAAGGGTGGTAGTGGAAAAAAAAACTTAGAGATGATATAGGACTTCTCAGCAGAATATTTATTTAACTTAAATCCACTATCAGTTTTAAAAACAAAATTAAAACTGCTCATCGCAAAAGCAAAACATATTAGATAAATTAATATATCACTTGGCCTAAGGAAATACACACACACAGAAACCATTTTTGAGGTTTCTGTCTCAAGCATAAATGAGAAATGTTATTAGCTATCTGAATCTTTAAGAGGGATAGGTATAGGGAGAATTTCCCCTTCCAGCCCTAAAAGTTAATGTGGTGTAAGAACAATTTCCATCTGCCAAAGGAAAAATCATTGGTTTCTTACTGTCTACAGTAGCCTAAGTGTCAACTATTGTGTAGACTGTCGCAGTAAAGTAATTTTTCAATCTTTCAGTTAAGCGCACTGTATAATTTTATGGCTTCAGTCTGCACACACGGTTCATGCACAACTCTGTTAAACAATGACAGGAGCAGCCTGGAATGAGGAAAAGACTACAGGGAGGATCCAGTCTGACAATGAAGCAGACATAGCAAAGGTAAAAGAGGTTTAACGGCTGACAGACACCCATGATTTTTAATTATCCTTTCCCATGTGCTGATTGTTGCAAACCATCTCGCCCCCACACCTCTCCCTTTACCCTCATCTTCATCACATTGCCTGCTCCCCCTATCTTCTCCACATCCTGAAATGCCCTCACATCTCTTTCCCTGCCTTTTCTTGGTCCTGTTTAACTGATCTCCACCTACTCAAACCCCTATAAAACAAAAATAAAAATGTTTGGAACTCGCAGGGTGTTTCCTGACAGGCCGCTGCTCATTCCTTCCCAGTGACTCAACCCTTCTCATTCCCACTCTACTCCTGTGTGGTAAGCCCTTCATTTCCATGCATACACCCTATATTTCTTTTGTATTTTCAGGTGGTAAGCTCCTCAAGGCAAAGACCATCTGCTCCTTCACTGTACAATCTAATCTTTCCATGCATTAGTGTGTATTCAATACCAATATAAATTACATGCATTTTTGAAATTAACGAGAATAGTTAGTTATAGTAGTGCACAATGAACTTTATGATATTTTTAGTAAGCCTTATTAGATGCAGGTACATACCCATAATAGCGGCAGAGGATCACAATGTTCTCACATTGCTCATATACAGTAATACCTCTGGAAAATGATGATAACAAAGTGTAGCAGATATTTCCTAACTTCACTCACTTCCAGGAATTCTGGTGATCAGATAAATCTATAAATCATAAATCTATAAATATGTCAGAAGATGTAAAGAATAATAAATAAAAAACCTCTGTTCTGTTTGTAGGTGTCCACAGGTAAGATTTACAAAAATAACAGCAGAATGGCTTTTAGATTCCTACATCAGACTTTTTTCATCAGCTCAGCCTGTCTCTGGTATACTCAGGACATCAAGAAG